>PVIH01016289.1:0-12380 GCA_004025045.1 Sigmodon hispidus | reverse complement strand
CTGCCACTTCAAGAATCTTCAAGGCATTTATAACATAAATCGAATCAGAAATCAAATTAAATGCACAGAAGAAGGTTGTAAAGACTTCTAGCACTATCTGTAATTCTGTTACTTGAGGGGTCCCCGGAGCAAATTGGCCTTGGACTACTGGCTGGCCAAAGACCAGATATGCTCCCACTCTGTTCTTGGAGTCATCTGTAAATATGTTAGTGGCATCAGGAAGAGGTGTGGTAGCTGTTACCTTTGGAAAAACAATGGGATGCTCTTTAAAGAATGTCATTAAGGGGTGCTTTGGGTAATGATTATCAAGCTTTCCAGGAAAGGAGCATCTAAGAATGGCCCAATCATCAATGGTAGTACACAACACTAAAACTTGTGCTGCGGTGTAAGGTGTTACAATGGTTTCAGGACTTCTGCCAAAAAGCTGTAAGGTTTGTTGTAAGCCAACTTGGGCCAGTTGAGCAACGGTTGTAGGATAATGCTCAATGCTCTTTCCAGGGGATACTCTAGGATGAATCCATAACAAGGGTCCCTGCTGCCACAACACTCCTGTGGGTTGTCTCATGATAGGTAAAATGTATAGCAGCAGCTCCTAATCTTCCTGCATGCTCTGTAGGTAAGCCTGTTGTAGTCTATCTTCTACTAATTGTAGTGCCTGGTGTGCTTCTTTGGTCATATATCTAGGTGAATCTATGGCACTATCGCCTTTAAGCACATCATATAAGGGTATAATTCATAATTTGCTAGCTTTAGATAGCTCCTAATCCAATTTATATCTCCTAATAACCTTTGATAATCATTCAATGTCTTTAAATTGTCTTTTCTGATTTCTAACTTTTGTGGATAAACCGATTGAGGGGTCACTTTAGCCCCCAAATACTCAACAACCTGAGCCATCTGCACCTTTTCTGGGGCAATACATAGCCTCCAAGACCTTAATGTCTTTTCTAATGCTCTGTAAATCTCTTTTAACCGTAACTCATTTTTTCCTGCTAATAGTATATCGTCCATATAATGGATGCAGCGTATTTTTGGGAAAGCCGCTTGTATAGGTTCCAAAGCACGGCCTACAAACAATTGGCACATGGTTGGGCTGTTAGCCATGCCCTGGGGCAGCACTACCCACTCAAACCATTGGTCTGGCTCCTCATGATTACATGAGGGAATGGTAAAGGCAAATCTCTCCGTATCTTTTGAATTCAAAGGAATGGAGAAAAAGCAATCCTTAATGTCTATTGTTATAACATGCCATTGCAAAGGCAAGGCGGTCAGCAAGGGAAGCCCCTGCTGCACAGGACCCATTAGCTGCATCTGATTATTTATTGCTCTCAAGTCATGCAGCAATCTCATTTTCCTGATTTCTTCCTAATCCCAAATATAGGAGTATTCCATGGTGATGTGGATGGTACAATATGTCCTTGTGCCAATTGTTCCTGAGCAGCTTTTAACTTTTCTAGGGATAGGGGCCACTGAGGGACCCATACAAGTTTCTCAGTCTTCCAAGTAATGGGAATATCATCCTCAGTGGCCCCTAGGAAAAACCCAGGCCTTGTCTGGGTGGTCTCTGCTGAGTTGATACAGGAATTGCTCTGCCTTGTAAGCGTTTACCCAATCCATACTGAAGGTGAAAGCCCATATCTGCCATTATTTTTGGGGAGGTTTGGGAATACTCATTACTCAACCTAAACCCCATGTCTTTTAGCAAATCTCTTCCCCATAGGATAACAGGCAATTCTAGCACATATGGTTGAATAGTGCCCTTTTGGCCTTCATTGTTGGTCCAATTCAATAATCGTGCACTAACATCCGTTGCCCTAGCATATCCTAGGCCTTGCAGCGTCTGGGAAGAGGCTTGAATAGGCCATCCTGATGGCCAGTCTTTTTTAGCTATTATGCTTTTGTCTGCACCTGTATCTAGCAGTCCCAGGATTCTTCTACTGTCCACTGTCAAGGTGATCATAGGTCGATCATCCATTTCTAGTGACAGGCATGTTAAATTGTTACAGTGGATCCGAATCCTTTTTTCCCTGTTTCTGTTGGTTGCTGCAAATTGAGCATGGAGACTAGGCAGAATCAATAATTATGCAATCCTGTCTCCAGGGGAAATGGGAAAAATACCTTTTGGGGACTCAACCATAATCTTTACTATGCCTGTATAATCAGGGTCAATAACTCCAGGATGCACCTTAAGACCCTTAAGAGCCGTGGAAGATCACCATATGAGCAATCCCACTGTTCCAGGGTCTAACGGCCCTTTGAAATCTGAGTCCACTAACTGTACACCCATCCGAGGTGTTAATACGAGTCTGGTGGTGGCACAGAGGTCCAATCCAGCCGACCCGGCAGTGGCTCTCCGCGGTCGTTGGGGTGGCGGAGTGTCAGCCACTGCTCCATGGTTGGGCTGGTATTCTGATTCTCTATTGCCCCATATATTTGTGGGCCCTGAGGTCAGGGGCCCCACCTCCCTTTTTTTTACTGTGTATTACTTGGCTGTGTTAGGGGCTGACCATTAATGTCTTTCACTGATCTACATTCATTGGCCCAATGCTTGCCTTTTTTACAGCGAGGGCAAAGGCCTGGTTGTGAAGTCGTCCCACACCCTGGCGGAGACAGGGCACTACGATTAGGACAATCCCTCCTCAAATGGCCTTGTCTTCCACAGGCAAAGCATGCCCCAGTTCCCTTGTCCTTTTCCTTCTTGTTACGGTTAAGCTGCATTACAGCGGCAGCCAGTCCTGCATTAGAAAGAGGTCTCCCTAGCTCCCTACAACACTTCATCCATACCTCTAAAGGTCTGTGCCTGTACAGTGTGATGGCTGCCCTGCAGTCTTTGGTACATTACTCATAAATCAACTGCTTAATCAGAGGCATGATGGTTTCAGCATCCCCAAACATTCTTCCTGCTGCTTCCACCATTCTAGCCACAAAGTCTGAGAAGGGCTCAGTGGTCCCTTGAGTGATTTTGGTGAAATTACCACTCACTTCCCCTCTATTAGGCAATGCTTTCCATGCCCTTATGGCTATCTTATTAATTTGTTCATAAACCGGGACCAGGTAACCTATCTGAGTGTTAGCAAAGTGACCGGTCCCTAGTAACATGTCCTGGTCCCAGGCAGCGTTCCCTGCTGCACGGTTGGCTGCTGCTTCCTCCCCCGAAAATTCAGTCAGGAATGATTTCCAGTCTAAATACTGCCCAGGATTGAGACATGCTTTTGCTAAGCTACTCCAGTCACTAGGCGTTATGGCAGATCTACTCAATGCCTCAACCTGTGCTACTGTAAAAGAAGCAGTAGTGCCATAAGTGCGGACAGACTCTGCCAAGGATTTCACTGTCTTAAAATCTAAAAGCTCATGATACCTTTGCCCCTGGTTATCTTGAAAAACTGGAAAAGCCAGTGGAACGCTAGGGCACAGCTCACGCTGGACTGTCTTCCACACTTTTGTGTTGTCCAGTGGCTTAGAACAGATGCCCCCACCAGGCGGACAATACGGGGGAGGGGGCAATAGGCGCAGTAGGGGAAACAAATCATTGACTTCCCCTTTTTAGTTTCTTTTTCTTACAGCCTCTCCCTTTTATTCTCCCTTTCTGCTCAGGCTCAGAGTCTGAAATCGATCTTTCCTCTGAGTACTGGGAAACAGACTCATCAGGGGACTCTAAGCAGAGTTCTTCTAGGGAAGGCAGTAGTGGATACAATTTTCCTACGGCCCCCTCGGCTGTTAGAGACCCTCTTTTGGATCATTCTTCTTTAAGCTTCTCTAATTTCCTCATCCCTTCCTCTATCAAATCTTTGCCCATAGCATGATCTAGGCATTCACACACCAGGGACCAGATGGGTATAATACCCATCGCCAGCTCTCTAGCCTCATGTGCCCTAATCAAATCCTTTTCTAACTTTTCCCATGATGCGCTTGTAAGTGAATCACTAACCAAAAACCAAGGAGCGCAGTGATCTACTCCATCTAAAAAGGTTTTTAAATTATTTGATTTAACACTCACACCGTTACTCTTCAACAGCTCTTTCAAAGCTGTGGCAATCGGGTGAGAGGAATTTACACCCATATCCTTGCCTATTTAAAACCCTTTATATCCTTTTTTTTTTTTTTCAAACAACCCCAAAATACCAACGGGTTAGATCCACTCGTCAGCAGACGCCTCATTCTCTACTTTTTTCTACAAGCAGAGTTTTCCTGCTTAATACAGGTCCCACTATTTTCCTGTGAGACTTACTGGTTAACCCCCCTGATTACCGCAGTTCTGAGTCTCCTTCACGGGACATTCTCGGGTTTCGGCGCTACTTGTTGCGCCCAACCTTGCCGGCAAGGAAGAGGCAACACCAGATTCTTCTGCAGCAACTGACCAGGTCCTTTATTCAGCGTGTACACTCTTCTTTCTTCTCTTTCTCTCCTCCCTCTACTCTCAGCTTAAAAGCTCTCTGGTGATCCACTCACTCCCTGCTACGTGGATGCTGCCCATTGGGCCATGCATGCAGAAGCTCACTCACGTGATCACCTCACGCCAAATAAGGTGTTGTTTACCCTAGAGAGCGCTCACTGTCAGGAAGATGGAGGGCAGAAGCCGGCACCATTTTAGGGTGCAGCTTGGTCGCAGCTCCCGACACTGCCTCCTGAATGTAGCATTAAAGGCATGTGCCATCCTTGGCCCACAGCTGACTAACAGTAATCCCAGTGACCTCTGCAACAACTGGAGAGCCACAACCACTTGGCCCACAACTGACTAAGAGCTGACTAAGAGTGAATCAAGGAAGCAATGGGCAATGCAAGAATACATATAACAACACAAAGAACAACAAGGCACCACCAGAAAAAGCTGGTGGTTCTACAACATCAAGACCTGAGCATGGCAATGAAGAGGAAACAGAAGGAAATGACCTTAAAAACAACCTTATGAAGGTAATAAAGCCTTAAAAGGGGATATAAAAAATTCCTTTAAAGAAATAGAAGAAAATACAAACAAAAAAATTGGAAGAGATTAACAAATCCCTAAAAGAAAATAAAGAAAACCAAGAAAAAGAATGCAAACAGGTAAAGAAAACATTCCAGGAATTAAAATTGAAATAGAAGCAATAAAGAAGGCACAAATTGAGGCAGTGCTGGAAATAGAAAATCTGAAGAAATGAACCAGAACTACAGATACAAGTATAACCAACAGAATGAAAGAGATGGAAGAGAGACTCTCTGGAGTGGAAGACTCAATAGTGAAAATAAATATGTCAGTCAAAGAAAATCCTAAAACCAAAAAAGTCATAACACAAAGTGTCCAGGAAATTTGAGACACCATGAAAAGACCAAACCTTAAAATAATCAGAATTGAAGAAGGAGAAAAATGCCAGCTCAAAGGCACAGAAAGTATATTCAACAAATTCATAGAAGAAAACTTCTCCAACTTAAAGAAGGAAATGCTTATAAATATACAAGAAGCTTACAGAACATCAAATAGACTAGATTCCCCCCAAAAGGTCTGCTTACCACATAATAATCAAGCCACTAACACTACAGAATAAAGAAAAAATACTTAGAGCTGCAAAGAAAAAAGGTCAGGTTTCCTACAAAGGCAGGCCCATCAGAATAACACCAGATTGCTCAACAGGAATAATGAAAGCAAAAAGGTCCTGGTCGGATATTATACAGACACTAAAAAAGCATGGCTGCCAACCCAGACTACTATACCCAGCAAAACTATCAATCACCATAGATGGAATAAACAAGATATTTCACGACAAAACCAGATTTAAACAATACCTATCCACAAATCTGGACCCACAGAAATCACTAGAGGGAAAACTCCAACCTAAGGAAACAAGATACACTCATGAAACCACAAGCAATCAATAATCCCACAGAAGAAAAACCCAAAGAAGGGAAACACACACATATTACTACAAAAAATATCAGGAGGTAACAATCATTGGTCATTGATATTTCTTAATATCAATAGACTCAATTCACCTATAAAAAGACACACCTAACATGATAGATAAAAAACCAGAAACCATCCTTCTGCTGCATACAAGAGACACGCCTCAACCTCAAAGACAGACACAGACTCAGAATAAATGGTTGGGAAAAGATTTTCCAATCAAATGGTCCTAAGAAGCTGGTGTAGCCATTCTAATATCCAACAAAATAGACTTCAAACTAAAATCAATCAAAAAAGACCAGGATGGACATTACTTATTCATCTCAGGAGAACTCCACCAAAATGAAGGCTCAGTCCTGAGCATTTATATCCCCAATACAAGGGCATCTACATATGTAAAAGAAACACTAAAGCTTAAGCCTCACATCAAATGCCACATATTAATAGTGGGAGACTTCGATACTCCACTTTCACCCTTGGATAGGTCAACCAGACAGAAACTCAACAGAAAAATTAGGGATCTAACAGATGTTATGACTCAAATTGACTATATATATATATATATATATATAAAATCTTCTACCCAAACACAAAAGAGTATACATATTTCTCAGCACCCCATGGAACTTTCTCTAAAACTGACCACTAATTGGTCATAAAGCAAATGTCAATAGATACAAAAAGTGAGAATAACTCCTTGTGTCATATCAGACCACAATCACCTAAAGTTAGAGTTCAACAACAACAAAAATCACAAAAAGCATACAAATTCATGGAAAGTGAGCATCTCTCAACTGAACCATGTGGTGGAAATGCTCTCTGTATGATGTAAATAAAGTAACTGATTTGGCCTATGTAGAGCACCGTAGAAGTGGGTGGAGAATCAGAGGACAGGCAGGTAGGAGAAAGGTGGAGTTAGTCAGACATGTAAGAGACACAGGTGAGCCACGGGCTGAGCCACGTGGTGGGTTGATTAGTAGAAATGGGTTGATTTAAGATGAAAGAGCTAGCTAGTAATGTGCTTAAGATATGGGCCAAACAGTATAAAGTATATAATTGTCTGATTCATTTCTTTGGGGAACAAAAGCCACCACAGAGCAGGTTCCAAACCTCTGGGCCCAAACAGGCCCCGGGAAACCTTCTACAACAGAACCACCTCTAGGTCAAGGGAGAAGTTAAGAAAGAAATTAAAGACGTCCTAGAATTCAATGAAAATGAATCTACAACATACTCAAACTTGTGAGACAATGAAAACAGTGTTTAGAGGAAAACTCATAGCACTAGATGCCTACATGAAAAACCTAGAGAAATCTCACACAAGAGACCTAACAGCACAGTTGAAGGCTTTAGAACAATTAGAAGCAAACTCACCTAGAAGGAGTGCACAGTAGGAAATAATCAAACTTAGGGCTGAAATCAATACAATTGAAACAAAGAGAATAATACAAAGAATCAATGAATCAAAGTATTGGTTCTTTGGGAAAGTCAACAAAATAAATAAACCTTATCCAAACTAACCAAAAGGCAGAAAGAAAGTATCTAAATTAACAGAATCAGAAATGAAAAGGGGGGACATAACAACAGACACTCAGGAAATCTAGAGAATTATCAGGTCATACTTTGAAAATCTATACTCCACTAAAATGGAAACCCTAAGAGAAATGGACAGCTTTCTGTACAGGTAACACTTACCAAAATTAAAATCAAGACCAGGTAAATGACCTAAACAGACCTATAACCCCCAAGGAAATTGAAGCTATTATTAAAAGTCTCCCCCCCAAAAAAAAAGCCCAGAACCAGATGGTTTCAGTGCAGAATTCTACTGGACATTCAAAGAAGAACTAATACCAATACACCTCAAACTGTTCCATACAGTAGAAAATGAAGGAACATTGCTGAACTCTTCTTATGAGGCCACAATCAACCTGATACCCAAGCCACGCAAAAATGCAACAAAGAAAGAGAATTACAGACCAATCTCCCTCATGAACATTGATACAAAAATACTGAATAAAATTCTGGCAAACCGAATTCAACAACATATCAAGTAGGTTTCATCCCAGAGATGCAGGGATGGTTCAACATACAAAAAACTGTGTCATCCATCATATACACAACCTGAAAGAAAAACAAAACCATATGATTATCTCCTTAGATGCTGAAAAAACCTTTGACAAAATCCACCATTTTTTTCATGATAAAAGTCCTGGAGAGATGAATAATACAGGGAAAATACCTAAATATAATGAAGTTGATATACAGTAAGCTGACAGCCAACATCAAACTAAATAGAGAAAAACTCAAAGCAATCCCACTAAAATCAGGAGCAAGACAAGGCTAGCCTCACTCCCCTTATCTATTCAATATATTTCTTGAAGTTTTAGCTAAAGCAGTAAGAGATCAAAAGAAGATTAATGGATACAAATTGGAAAGGAAGAAGTCCAACTATCTCTATTTGCAGATAAAATGATTATATACATAAGTGACCCACAAAATTCTACCAGAGAACACCTTCAGCAATGTAGTAGGATACAAGATTAACTAAAAAATATCAATAGCCCTCCTATACACAAAGGATAAAAGGGCTGAAAAAGAAATAAGGAAAACATCACCCTTAATAATACCTGCAAATAGCATTAAATATCTTGGGGATAACTCTAACCAAAGAAGTAGCAGATCTGTTTGACAAAATCCTTAAGTCTCTGAAGAAGGAAATAGAAGAGGATATCAGAAAATGGAAAGATCTCCCATGCTCCTGGATAGGTAGGATCAACATAGTAAAAATGGCAATCTTACCAAAAGTAATCTATAGATTCAATGCTATTCCCATCAAAATCCCAACAAATTTTTACAGACCTTGAAAGAACAATACTCAACTTCATATGGAGTAACAGGAAACCCAGGGTTGCCAAAACAATCCTGCTCAATGAAAGAACTTCAGAAGGAATCACCATCACTGACTTAAAGCTATACTATAAAGCTACAATAATAAAAGGCCTGGTACTGGCACAAAAACTGACTTGTGGATCAATGGAAGACCCTGATATGAACACCTGGTTTTTGACAAAGAGGCCAAAAACATCCAATGGAAAAAAGACAGTATTTTCAACAAATGGTGTTGGCATAACTGTATGGTAGTTCGTAGAAAAATGCAAATAGATCCAAACCTATCACCCTGCATAAGATCAAAGACCTCAACATAAACCCAGTTACACTGAACTTAACAGAAAAGAAAGTGGGAAATACCCTTCAGCACATTGGCACAGGTGATCACTTCCTAAATATAACACCAGAAGCACAGACACTAAGAACAACAATTAATAAATGGGACCTCCTGAAACTGAGAAGTTTTTGTAAGATAAAGGACACAGTCATTAAGACTAAATGACAGTCTACAGAATGGGAAAAGATCTTCACCAATCCTACAAGTGACAGAGGACTGATCTCTAAGTTTTATAGTGAACTCAAGAAACTAGAGCCCCAAACCCAAATAACCCGATCAAAAAATGGGGTTCAGAACTAAAAAGGGAATTACAACAGAACAGAAGAATTACAAATGGCTGAAAGACACTTGAAAAAGTGCTCAACATCTCTAGCCATCAGAGAAATGCAAATCAAAACAATTTTGAGATACCACCTTACATCTGTCAAAATGGCTAAGATCAAAAATACAGATGACAGCCTATGCTGGAGAGGATGCCGAGCAATGGGAACACTCCTCCATTGTTGGTAGGAGTGTAAACAGTAGTATGCATGGGAAAAAACCTTTATAAATAATTAAAAAATAAATAAAGGCATATGTCACCAGTGCTGGGCTCCTCTCTAAACTTTTTATTTATTTGTTTGTTTTTGTTCAACACACATTTCATAAAGAACAGAGGAGCTCGTTTTCTCACATTGCATTCAGTCCAGTAGAGCCCAGGTTCTGGTACTCTTGCTCACGGTCTTCAGTGGAAACACTTCAGGCTTTGCCACTTAGCACATTCTCCAGGGCTCTGATTACCTCATCAGCACTCAGGTTGTTGGCCAAAAGCATAATGGGTCCAGGGCTTGAGCTGCACCTCCAATATTAGTGGCTTAGAATGGGCAGGCCGGGTGTGCCTTCTTCAACTCCACATAAGGTGTGGGATGAAATCCTTCTCACCCTGGCTGCCAGGTGGTGTAAGGGATTGTGAGTCTCAGGCACCCATGATCTTGATTTGTTTTTGAGAATACCTTGAGCTTTCCTGACCCTCCCTTATCACATGGTGGGTGACCTCATAATATTTTTTAAGTTTTTTTCTGTATTTCCTTATTGCCCCATTGAATCTTTTGTGTAAAACTACTCATAATTTTATTTCTTAAAAGAAGCCCAAGAGGTGAATTCAGAGATGTTCTCCCTAACCCGACTTAGGAGGCAGTTGCTGGTCAGCTCCTGGATGCACCCCAATAAAAATCAAGCTTGCTGGGCTGGAGAGATGGCTCAGCGGTTAAGAGCACTGACTGTTCTTCCGGAGGACCTGAGTTCAATTCCCAGCATCCACATGGCAGCTCACAACTGTCCGTAATTCCAAGATCTGACACCCTTACACATACATGCAGGCAAAAGACCAATTCACATAAAATAAAAATAAATATAAAAAAATCAAACTTGCTTCAAATTTGGCTCAAACTGTGTTAGCAGTCTTTTCAATGTTGGGATTAACAATATAATGACTCTCACTTAAAACAGGAAGATTAAATAGGCATGTGTTTATGACTATGAACTGGTATCAACTGAAAATATGTCTCTTTATTATTAATGATAATAATAATTATACAGGTCACTTGTTTAACAGCTTCACATACTAAGTATTATAGAAGACTTTTTTAATTATTATTAGAATGGCTTTAGAGTAGTACAGAGTCCTCATGTAGAACCAGAGCTTCCCCGGTTATTAAGTCAGATATCCTATGGCATGCTATTACAGTTAATGAAGCAGTAAGTATATTGTAATAAGTTGGTATTATGCTTGTGATTCCTTGTATTTTTTTCCCTAATGTCCTTTTCTGGCCCATAAACTCGTCCAGCATCTTACTTAATCATATTGACTTCCTGTGCCTCTTGGGCTGCAACATTTTCCTGTGGGTTTGTTTAAGTTATTTTTACCACAATATTTGAAGATCAGCAGTCAAGTAGTGTGGTAGTTTGAATGTAGTTGGTCCCCGTAATCTCATAGAGAGTGACACCATTAGTTGATGTGGCTTTGTTAGAGTGGATATGGCCTTGCTGGAGGAAGCGTATCACTGTGGGGGAGGACTTTGAGGTTTCCTATGCTCAGGATACCTACCACCCAGCATTTCAGTAGACTTTCTGTTGCCTGTAAGATGTAGGACTCTCAGCTACGTCTCCAGCACCACATCTACCTGCATGCCACCATGCTCCTTTCTGGACTGAGCCTCTGAACCTGTAAGCTATGCCCAATTAAATGTTTCCTTGTAAGAGTTGTTGTGGTCATGATGTCTCTTCACAGCAATAGAAACCTTAACTAAGACAGTTATATTACAAAACTTCCATGAGAATTTGTTCGATTATTTTGTCATGATTAGCCAGAATTCAAGGAATGTGAGGGAATATTATAAATTTGAAGTACCATTCTCATCATACCACATACCTGCCTGAAGCCATGTTGCCCAACCTTTCCTACCGTTAAGCTTTCCTCTGATATTATATATAATCTTTGGACCAAAGCCACCATGTGTAAGGAGTGTGAAATTAAGTTTTCCTTCCTGTAAGGTATACTCTGCATCACATATTTGGAATTCTGCATGAAAGACTGTCTTTTCTCTGCTTCTCCACTTACTCATCTCTTTATTTCAATATGGACTCAGATACTTATTTTGGCGTAGGTTTGTAGGCTAATGCTGTTGTATTTACTTTACTGCTCAGGTTGTTCCACTGTTGGCCACTGTCACCACTTTCAGTCCATGTGTCCCTTTGGCCATATCCACCAGTGTCTGTATATGTATACATTCAATAACTTCGTATATTGTTATACCATGGCACAATCTAAATTTATCTGGTACATTTTCTGTCCCATTCCTAGAATTAGTCATTTTTATAAGAAGCCCTGGACCCAACACCTGCTCACTCATGTGCCCATTGTTACTCTGATACCGTTCGTCTAGGAACTCTTAGCTGATAAAAATAAAGAAATACGGTTCCGCTTCCGGGACCCAGTGCTGGCTGCAGAATCCCAACGCTCTCTGGAACAGGGGCAGGTAAACTCTGTCCCTGACCACATCCATAGCTCCTGCTGAGGGAAACCCCGCCACGACCTCGAACTGAGCGAACCAACTACAGGGGTCTCTGAAGGGCAGATTCAGACCCCGCCCAGAGGTCAGGAGAGGGCAAGAGGCCTCAGCGCCTATATCCCTGCCTGGGAGGGAGAGTTGAGCTCCCATTGCTTCTGGTTCCACTCCCAAGACCCAGTGCTGGCTGCAGAATCCCAGCGCTCTCTGGAGCAGGGGCAGGTAAACTCTG
>PVIH01016288.1:0-46127 GCA_004025045.1 Sigmodon hispidus | reverse complement strand
TCCTTCTTCAGGTTAGGAAAGTTTTCTTCTATGATTTTATTGAAAACATTATCTGTGCCTTTGAGCTGGTATTCTTCTCCTTCTTCTATTCCTATTATTCTCAAATTAGGTCTTTTCATGATGTCCCAGATTTCCTGAACATTTTGAGTTATGGCTTTTTTAGTTTTACTATTTTCTTTGACTGATATATCTATTTGAGGTACTGAGTCTTCCACTTCAGAGATTCTATCTTCCATCTCTTGAACTCTGTTTGTTATGCTTGTATCTGTAGTTCCATCTTTTTTCTTCAGGTTTTCTATTTCCATTTTTCCCTCATTTTGTACCTTTTTTATCGCTTCTATTTCAGCTTTTAGTTCCTGGCATGTTTCTTTCATAGATTTGTTCATCTCTTCCAATTTTTTTTTGTATTTTCGTCTATTTCTTTAAGGCTTTTTTTCATATCTTCTTTGAGAGCTTCGATGAACATCAAAAAGGAATTTTTGGTGTTGCTTCCTTCTGTTTCCTCTTCATTGCTCAGTTTAGGCCTTGTATTGCCACTCTCTTCTGGAGTTACCATATTGTCCTTTGTAGTATTATGTAATTTTTTGCACTGACATTTGCCCATGGCTTCAGTGGTTCATGATTAGATGGGTCCTGGTCAGTTGTGGCACTCGGGTTTGTATGCCTCCTGTCACCTTTCTGGTCAGGGTCTGATTCTGTCTTTCAGAGACCCCTGCAGTTGTTGGTTCGCTCAGCTCGAGGTCGTGGCAGGGTTTCCCTCAGCAGGAGCTGTGTATGTGGTCAGGGGCAGAGTTTACCTGCCCCTGCTCCAGAAAGCGCTGGGATTCTGCAGCCAGCACTGGGTCCCGGGAGCTGAACCGAAAGCAATGGGCTCCTTTTCTCTTTTGCAGTGTGCCATAGCACCCACATGGGAGGTGGGCCCTCACTATGCCAAAAAAGGGCATCTGTGATGATGGAAAGACACTGAACACAAGTGAAATGAATAGGTCTTGCTAAGACCTCTCCCCCCACTAATCCCTTTAGCTCATAACCTTTTCTGAATTGTGTATTGCCATTATTTCCCACACTTCACCGAATGTATAATATTTGAGTTGAACTGTTTTTCAAGACTTTCATTTCCAAATAAAGGCTCTTACATTACTTATAACATTGATGAAACACACTTGTATGAGAATTTGTCCTTGTCAGTTCAAGTAGCAGGCCTACAGGAATTATAAGCAGGAAACAATAAACATTTTTATCTATCTTGTTACTAAGTTAATCAAATCCATTTCAGTTAGTTAAGGCCATGTGGTCAGTTGATCTTTAAATCATTTCAGTAGCTCTTATGCTTGTTCAGCTACACCTTATGTCTATGAAGACACTGGAACCTGGCCCACTGTGATCTAGTCAATAGGCAGGAGATCAGTTTTTTAAATGATAGAGCACAATTACTGACTGGTGTCTTTCCCTGAGCTGAAGGTCTTAGAGTATGTTCCATAATTGCTAGACAGACAGATCTTTATAGGGAGTAGAATAGAGTGAGCAAAACTTACTCATTTCATTTATGGCCCTAGTTCTGCTACATTTTACCTTTATTTGTGGGGTGCTGAGAAAGCCCCAAGTAAATGTATAAGGCATGGATGAGGTTTTGAGTGTATGTGTATTGTTTCACATGAACCAGCCATAACAAGGACCAGGCATCTAACTCATTTGGAATTGGCAAAGCCTTTCCCATGGGTTAGTGGTAGAAAGGCAAAGCCTTCCTCTAGTCTAAGTATGACTGTTTACAAAGGATTAATCAGTGTGAGCAGAAACTAGCAACAGCAGTTTCCTCCTCCCCAATGTTTTCAGCCTGAGACTGCTCACTTATGAATACTTAGCTACCAAAGCTAAGTCCTATCCTTGTGCTGTACATGATGAATACAGCACAGTGAAGTTGCAGGTTGTGTAGTAGTTGGTGCCTCTGCATCAGAATGCACACATGACACTTGCCTTCAGCTTTTCTGTGTCTGTGTCTCTGTTGTTTCTTAGTGTTTGTTCTTTTATTTCTTCACCACCCCTAGTAAGGTTTCTAGGACGAGGCTATTCTGGTTGTAATATTAGGACTTTGGAGAGGGTATTTAATCTTTTTAATGTGAGCTACATGAGGGTACAAATAACTCCTTGTTTGTTGTTGCAGTCCCAAATGTCTGTTTTTCACTTTGTAAATGATTCTTTAAGTTGGCTATAGTAAATGCTGCTGCAATAAACATATAGGAGCAGGTATCTTTGAAGTGTGTTGGTAGATAATATGGTAGTTCTATTTTACTTTTACATAATTCTTTATATTGATTTCCATAGTGGCTGAGCAAGTTTGGATTTCTGACAGCAGTGTGTAGAATTCCTATTTCCCTACATCTTTTCTAACATTTGTTGTCTTGTATTTTCTTGATGATAACCACTTGGCATGGTGAAATGAGGACTCTAAAGGTAGTTTTAACTTGTGTGCCCTGGTCATTCTGCTTCTTTATGACACTGATTGTTCTAGATTGTCTGTGTGTGTCCACTTCACTTGGCTTTCCTCGAGGGCAGAGCCTGGAGTTATACACATCTCCAGAAGGTATATGGTGGATACTGGGCTTGACTAGAGCAAGAAAATAAAAGATTTACTTTTCCATTTTGATTGGTTGTGGTTTTTCTCTCATGGTCTCCATCTGTTGCAACAAGCAGTTTTCTTGACTGGAGCAATGATTCCACTTATATTTGATATAAGAACAAATATTTATGATATGTATTTAAGGATTGTGCTAGTTTAGCAAATTAGTGGCACATAGATTTATGTAACAACAATTAATGAAAAATAGAGGCTATGGATTTAAAAAAGAACAAGGATGACTATGTGGGCAGGTTTGGAGCAAGTAAAGGGGAAAATGATGTAATATATTATAATATCAAAAATAGAAGAAATATTTTAAAAAGATTAATCTTGTCAGCCTTCATGGAAATTGCACAAAGATATTCTCTAATTTACTCATTTTCACCAACTGCCCTCTGTTTTACCTTATCTATATTTCTTATCACTACCAGTTATTTGCATTTCAGGATAGCCTTTCCTCTAATATTAAAGATTAATAAAAAATCATATTAAAAGTAACTTTTTGAAATGTTTCATGTTCCATCTGTTCTAATTTTTTTATGGAGAAATAAAGCAGAATTTGTGGAGGGGAAGCAATCAGAGAGTACCACTTTCAGATGACCTGTCTGTGTTTGCTCTTAATGTTGATTTCTACAACAACTTAGATTTGAATTGGTGACAGCAGACATCAAATAAAGTGTACAGAGACAGAAAGCAATTTCCAACTCTATGGGAAAGTGCATAAATTCATGGGCTGGCAAGGAAAATTGTCTCCTTCAACTCTTTTGTAGTATAATGAGGACCTTCTACATATTTTTAAAATGAAGGCTTTAGACACTACCAACAAAAAGGGATCATTTCTGTATTTTACAAATGGATGTTTTAAATCATTTTTCCAAGTTATGAAAGATTTTAATATTTCTACAGCTTCATTTTTTTCAATCTTTTCTGTAGGAGATGTGATGTTCTTTGTGAATTAAAGGGAGGTATAGAAATGCAAATGTAGATTATAAAATTGTACAAAAGGACTGTCTGCTAAATTGATTTCAAGGCTATATAGGACATTGTATGCTGAGACAAAAGAGAATTGGAACTTAACAAAAAGAGGAGAGATTTAGGTAAAGAACTTAATGCAGAGATCTGGGAATAAATATATGTTAATAAAAATGAATTTATATAGAAGTCACATATCAGATTGTTGTATTTAATTGTCTACCATCCTTGGTAGCTTTTGGTTCTCAAATTGCAGCAACCATATAAAATGTTATTCTTTATTTCCAGTATGAAACAGCATGCGAGTTACTAACACAGGATAACATATATGAAATAACCCACAGCATAATATTACATTAAGGGCAATATAAGTGTCCATAAGAGTAATAAGCAAATCTATCCTCTGCTATTAAAATTATTAAGATGATGCTGGGTCATTTATAAACTTGTCAAAGCTCTCATTTGAAGAGAGACAAGAGACAGTGACAACAGATGAAAAGAAACTGATTAGTTTACTGAAGTGATAAGAAAAAGCAATTGTAATTTTTAAAACCCTTGGTGCTAATTTTTAAGCATCCATTCCTATTTTTTCTCATCAGTTTCCTGGAGAAAGATAGTTACTCCTTCATACCCTTTAGAAGTGGGAATCCCAAATAGGTTCTATGTTGATAGTTTTTCAGAATATTAGGATTACATTTGCAATTAAAGACCAGTGAGAAGATATTTCTCCTGATGGCAGCTTACATACCTGACTTGAAGCCATCATAAGTGGAGAGTTCATCATAAGAGAATGCATATGACTCAGCACCAATGCTCAGCATAGGCAAACTGCCCAAGTTCATATCCAGCAAGATATCTGTAACATCAGCATAAGTGATCAGCATGATAAACAGTCATCTTATGAAAGTCACCACACCAAGTGCTATATAGCATAGGACACTGAATGAATTAGACAGTCATCTTCAAAGTATATGTATATATGTATATTACAAGTATATAAAGAAGACACATTTCATATTATTAAGATAAAATGAAATGAGTTAGAGAAGTGGAGAGAATGGGAGGAAAGTAGTAAGTATAAATGTTTGTGAAACTCAAGCTATCTAACAACCTAAATGGAATATGGATTTGATGGACATTTTTTAATTAAATTTTTTTCCATGTATACCCCTGCTTGCCCTCCCTTCCCATCTCCCAATCCCTTCCAGTCCTCCCTCAGCCTCCTCTCCCACCCCATCACCCCATCCTTTCCCCAAGGAGGGCAAGGAGTCTTGAGGTGGGTCAGTTCAGTCTGGTGTATCCATTTGAGGTAGGTCTGATTCCCTCATTCCAATATGGGCTGAGTTAGGTGTTCCTTTGTAGGGAATGGGCTGCAAGATGCCAGTTCATGCACAGGAACATAGTCTGATTCTACTGCAAGAGGCATGGACAGTATGTAGATGGTTTTTTTTTAAAGATTAATTTTATCAAGGCTGTGAAAGGCATCCCACCACAGGGAGTGGGCTCTAAAAAGCCAGTTCATGTAACTGGGATAATTCCAGGTCCCATAGCCAGTGCACCCATCAACAGCTTGTTTTATGGCGTCCTGCCTCAATTTAGGATGTTAGTCTGTGTTGATCACTCAAAGTAGGCTTTGCCCACTTTGAGGAGTGGACTGAGGGGTGGGCTGGGGGTGGGCTAGATGGAAGGTGGGAGGGCAGGGGAAGAAGAGGAAGAACAATGGAGAATAGAAAATAAAACCTTAAAATAAAGGGGGAAAAGTTTGATTTTATCATTATTCTAATCCCTTTCCACACTGATGTTAGCTATAAATATAACCCACAGCAATACTAATAAACTAATCCCTTTGACAAATGACAAACTAAACACAATTGCTCATTGGTTGGGAATTATTTGGGTGGGAATGAAGCATAATAAAGACCATTTCAGAAACAATGAAAATGTATTAGATGCTCTATGTTTATATATGTTCTTTTCCATTCTAAGTGTTTAGTTAATAGCCAAAGAGGTTACTTTAAAAAAAATAATAATTCTTTAGCTGGGTGGTGGTAGTACATGCTTTTAATCCCATGATTCAGGAGGCAGAGGTAAGCAGATCTCTCAGTTTGAGACCAACCTGGTCTATAAACCGAGTTCCAAGACAGCCAGAGCTACATAGAGAAATCCTGTCTCAAAAAAGCAAAAATAAAAAAATTGAATTCCTTGAAATTTTCATACATGTATACAATGTATTTTTATATCCACCCATCATTACACCTCCAACTTTGCTTGGGATTATGCCAACATATTTCTCTTCTAATTTTATTTTCTTCTTTTTCTCCCAACATAGTATTTTTATTTAGTTTTTGAGAATTATACACAATGCACCCTGATCACACTCACTTCCCACTCCTCCCGTGCATTTTATATTTTTTTTGTATAGTCACTGTATTCAATTTGTGCTGTCCATAAGCCCGTGGACATGGCTCCACCACTGGGGCATGGGAAACCTACAAGTGGTCACATTCTAAAAGAAAAACTGAAGCTGACTTCCTTCTCCAGAAGACATCAACTACCCATAGCTCCTCAACTGGAGATGAGGGCTCTTGTCCTGACCCCTCCATGTATGAACATTAACTGTCTTGATCTTATGCAGGCCATGTGAAAATAACTACAGCTGCTGCAGGTTCATGTGTACAACAGTGCTTTCTTTTCATATAGTTTCTTTTCAAATAGAACTTCAGTGATCACAGTGTTTTCTTGTGAGTTTTGTGTCCATTTGTAGTCAGAAATAAAAGTGAAGTTGAAATGGTACATATTATCTCACTAAGACTATGAAACCTCAAGGACACAATTTTTTTTTCTGGGGTCTAGACACACCTCTAAGCTTTGAGAACCCACAGAATGCTCCTCAAGATTCCAATCTGTCAGCTAATGACACTATAAATATCACTGATTATTTTCTTTTTTAAAAGAGCAGTATATTAACAGCTCGATCAACTAAGTAACTGAAAGGATAAGTGATAGAGTGGGTGACTCACTGAACTATCAAAGATTTGCACAGCAGTTCATAAAGCACCTTTTGGAATGAGTGAGGTGTCAAGCCCTAATAGCCGGTTGGCTTGGATATGATAATCAGAAATGAAGTAGTTAAAAGAATTGTTAATTAAAAAAGACCTTGATTAGAGGTCAGGCTGAGTCTTAGAAGAGACAGGTAATGACAGTGTGCTTTGGGGCAACGTACTTGCCTAACACAATGGAATATCCATTAGCTGCCATTGTCATACTTCCTTTGATGTCAGAAGTGCATAGTGATTTCAATATCTGAAAATTAGAAGGATACTATTTGTGGATGGGAGAGCACAGGTAGTCTTTTCAGGGTATTAAATTCAGGGGTGTTGGTATGGAGGGGTAGGGCATACCAGTGAGGCTTATTGAAGGAAGCTGTCCCTGAGTATACCTGCTTATTAACTTTCCTATCCAGTTTAACACATTTTACTGTAACACCATAGTACTGAGCCAATCTTACATAGAAAAAGAGAAGACAAGGACAGCCTTTTTACTATTTATCAAAATAAAAAGGAGAATTACTGGGAAAAGAACTGTGCACATTTACATTCTCATTCAGCAAGTTTGATAAAAGTAACTTTTGAAATGTACCTTAAATTTATTTTGTTATCTTAAAATTATATGCATATGTGCATCTATGTGTAGGAATATACATGTGAGTGAAAGTCTTCACAGAGTCCAGAAAAGGGTACAGGATCCCTTGAGTCTGGAGATACAGGTGGTTTGTGAGATGTCCACCATGGGTGTTGGGATCTGAACTCAGGTCCTCTGAAGGAGCCGTGTGTACTCTTAGCCACTTAGCAATCTCTCCAGCTCCAGAAATGACATTTGTTTTTTAATTTTCCAAATGAATCTGGAAAGAGTTCATTTAAAGCTGAATCTAAGAGACTGCATGGCACACAGCAATAGCTTGAGAACAATGTGTTGAGAAATGGAGGTAGAGCACTGTAAAAAAAAAACCTGAAGGATCCACTTTTCCAAAGGGGAAACATTAGTGGAAAATTCACAGACTGTTACTCTGAATTAATGTTTTCAAGATATCAATGAACAGTGTTACTTATCTGGCAATACTATAGTCTAGACGTGATGTGTTGTCAATCTTTATTGTCAATGGAGTTATTTATGTGAGTAGTAGAGGCTTTTGAATCATGTCAGGCACTATGTCTATTGGGAAATAACTCAGCTTGTGCCTATTTAAGTTTTGAGCAATTGTATTACCTTATAAACATCTAGTTAAAATATAATTTCAAATCATGGCCTTTCTGATGTATATGTCCAAAGTTTGTGTATTGTAAATTTAACTCTCAAGTTCATATGTTAATGAATTTGGAGATAGGGGCTTTGTGAGTTAATGAGGTTTAGCTGAAGTCATGAAAGTAGGAGCTATCATAAGGGTATTAATGGCTTTATAAGAATGGTAAAGAGGCTATTTATCATATTTGTTTTGTCATGTGATGCTTTCTGTTATGTTATAATACAGGAAAATTGCCCTCCACAGTTGCAAAGCAGATGCAAGGGTCATACTCTTAGTCTGGTTTCCAGAATCATGAGTAAGGAAATATAAAATTACCGATCTTAACATTTTGTGATAGGAACATAAAATGGACTAACATATAGATACAACCAAAATTCAAACCGTTCATTCCTGTACCAATTCATTCACTTCAATAACTCAACATCTCTGAGCAAATGTGATGAATGACATCACATAGAAAACAGTAAGATAGATTCTATAAGGCCTTGTTTAATTTTAGTATTTTATCTCCAATACTAAGTATAGTACAAAGAAAAAAGTATGCACTGTGTTTATATGGTGCTTGTTGACAAGTAAATGAATAAGAAGGAATTAAGACACATGGAAAGAAGTATAATGCCTACTTGATATAAGCTAAGTACCATGGGCAGTAAAGAAAGGGCACAATTCACTGCACTTTGGAAAAGGTAAGTTAAGAAAGGTTGGAGAGAAAATAGTATTTTTTCAGTCTTTTTGGAATGAATAATATAAGGTATACATATATTGCAGATTATGATATTATCCATCACAAATGTTTGTACCAGGGAAAGAATACTTGGCATACTTTGCAAATGGTAAAAAGAATGATTAGAAGATGTGATGATGGCTGGGCTGAGGAAAAAAAGAAAACAATTTAGTCATAAAAGACTGTGAATGTCCTAAAAGAGCTGTACACCAGTTAAGGTTTCAGAAGGGAGGGCTAATAAGATTTAGCCTAACGCCCATTAAGCACCTACCTTATACTGTAAGGAGGTTTTGCCCTCACAAAATCTGTACTTTAAATGTCTAAGTAAATAGTTTCCTTTGGAGTATTTCATAACTCAGGTCCACAGCACTGTCTTTCCCTCTAATCATAACACCTTCACAGTGTGGTGCAATTGCTTATTTCATTTTTAGTTTCTTCCACTTGACTGAGATCTCAGGGAGGGCTGGAACAATGTCTATCTAGTTCACTATTTATAATTATAACCCAAGTGCTTACGACAGTCCCTGGCCTTAGTAGCTATTCAATAAACACATGCTGAGTAAATAGAAAAATGAACCAGCATATAAATCATATGATTAATTTGCTATATCTACAAAATTCAGAAGTACCCTTTGTGGATAATTTCTATTACATGGACAGAATTTGTTTACTACAATGGAGAGTCTGTGGCAGTTAGAATCCAACTAGGTCCTCTGAATACAGGTGACAGTTGTGTGGCTTGATCTGTTTGCGAGACACCTGGCAATGGGAACAGGACTTATCCCAGGTACATAAGCTGACTTTTTAGAGCCCATTCCCTATGGTGGGATGCCTTACTCAGCCTTGAGGCAAGGAGAAGGGGCTTGGTCCTGCTTCAATTTGGAATGCTAACCAGTGTTGACTACTCAAGAGAGGTCTTACCCCTTTGAGGAGTGCATTGGGGTGGAGGGATATGGGGAGGGAGCTGTAGAAGGGAAGCGGGGGAACAGTGACTGGTACATAAAATGAAAAAAAAACTGTATATAAAATGAAGAAGTGAAAAGCTCTGAAAATAGGCAAGTATTTGTTATGTACAGGTTACTTAGTTACAAGCTGAACATGTTCATTTAGGTGATGGAAGTTTTCCATAATGCCTGTAGACTCAAGATTGACAGAGGAAACTTCAGTGGACAAGTGTTTATCTCTGAGATGGTGAGATAGATGCCTTTTAAGGATAACATTTGCAATCTTTCAGGACAACTGTAAAGACAGGTTTGCTTGGTAAATTTCAAGGGACAATTTAGGTGGACTAGAATTTTGGGATATAGTGCTCAAGTACACTACTGATCTATTCAAAGTAGAGAGTCCAGCAAATAGTTGTAGAGCCAGGTAAGTATTAACAGAATGCTTTCATTCTTTTGTTATGCCAGACTGTATTTTCTAGGATGTTATTATGAAAATATTTATCCCATCATTTTTCCTATAAAGAAGTGGAATCACAGTTTTCATCTTCAAACTGTATGTGTAACTTCTATTACCAATAAAGTACAATGAGAGTGAAGAAGCTATGGGAATTCTGGATAGATTAGAAACAGTGGTCTAGTTCTCTTTCTTCATATCTTCTTTCCTTCTCCCATTTCCATTCCCCCCTCTTGTCACCTACCATGCAATCATTGGAAGCAAGCCACCAAGCTGCGAGGAAACAAAAATTTTCTCATAAAGACACTACATGGGGTAACACATGTGGAGTAGAATCAAGACCCCTTGTTGATAGTCAGCATGAATCAACAAACAGGCAAATGAAGAAGCCTTCAGATGAGCTCTGCTCCCAGGCATTGAGCCTTCCAACTGAGTCCCCAGACATGGTAGGTTGAATCCAAGCTTTTCTTCCCATGCCCTGATTTAATTTCTGAGCCATAAAAGTTATAAGAACAAATGTGTAACTATTACTGCTATTTTTAAAATATATATTTTTCCTTTTATTGAAAGTAGATTTTGAAATATTTTATATTAACTTATTTATTTTGTGTGTGTGTGTGTGTGTGTGTGTGTGCGTGTACACATACATGTGTAAGTCACAGGACAACTCCTCTTCTACTTTGTGGGACCCTGAGATTGTTGTCAGGCTTGGTGCTAAGTGCCTTTATCCACAAAGTCATCTCACCTTTGTTATTTTAAACCATTCATTTTGTTTTAACTTTTTAAAAAATTAGTCATACATCATGAATACACTAAATCTCAGTTCACCAGGCTAGTATTATACATATACCTAAAAATACACAGCCTAAAGAAAATTATAGATCCATTTGAAAATCATATGAGAGCCAGAGTGGTCTCAAAGTATTTCATCTTCTATTCTCTATCCTTCTATAATCTCCCCCCTTAAGTGTTGACTGATGGGATTATGTCCTTATATATTCTGTACTCTTGCTGCCCTTGTTAATTTTGATGAACCAAGCTCCCAGGAAACCCATAATCAGGAAGGAATGAATTTTTCACACAAATAGAGCAAAGCTGAAGACCTTTTCCAAGAAAAACATGATGCTTACCACAGAGCCCAGGCCTACACTTCAGTAGCACTCTTACTGGGGACTCTTCTTAGAATCCAGACTCACAAAAAGTTTGAAATTGTTAATAAGTATGTTTTTCTTAATGAAAACATGGATCACCAACAGACTTCAGTGACTTATAGACAAGCACGATGGACAAAGAGTGATAGTTATGAATTTGTCATTCACAACATTAATGAATACAATTTGGTAAGTGAGTTACACTGTTTTAACTTTCATTGGGAAGTTAAAATTAAGATATATTTTTTATCATAATTAAAATGCAACACAAATATGAACATTTATTAGTTTGATACTTAAATGCTTTATTAATAACTGATAGATATGCTAATCAATTTGGATCTTGAAAATAACACTGTGAATTCTCTGACACTGGCACACAAACATACTCATTAAAGTCAGTCATCTATGCTTTGTTGTTTAGATAAATGTCTGTGATTCCTGGTTATTGTTTTTTCCTCAATATTATTTGTTTCTTTGGTGAAGAAGCACAGTCAAGTTCTGACAGTTTCAGTTCCCATTTTTGATGTCACCAAATGAAAGATCAGTTTCTCTAGGGACCTAATGACATTACAAGTGACGTTCCATGATGTAAAGCCACACAGGATAGATGGTCTCTTGAAGCTCCCTTCCTCTTCAGCTGTGTTCAGAAATTTGAACCCAGAAAAAGCAGCAAGCAAGTGTTCATGTGACTCTTTGGAAGCAGATTCTTCAGGAGGAAGATGTAGCATATGGAGACGTGTTGCTTGCCCCACACTTAGTAGGTATAGTATCTGGATGTGGATCAACTTTGAACTTCATGGAAAAGTCCTCTTGCTGGCTTCATAAACAACAGTAATGCAAGTTGTATGCAGACATACAGACTGATTTAATCTTTCTCCACTTTCCAATCACAATCAATTTGGCTTTGCCTATTGATTTTCTAGATACCATTAAAAGGAATACCATTGCTAATGTTATATCAGACCCCATTACGCTAGTGAGCTGCTTCTATTTTTTTTTCTTTCATGCTGTGGCATTTCCTTTCCCCTGAAAACACTCTTTCACTCAGTCTAGCAATTAACTGCTTGAACAGTATAATAAGGAAGCAATTAAGAGGTGACAGAGAAAAATTAACACTCCATTTCACATTAAAGGCTAAGTGAGTATCCTTGCCATTGTGAGTTAAACGTGTCTTTGAAAACCTGTAGTTTGGATGTATTTTCCTTTTGAATAAGGAGCCCAGCTCCATGTTTTTTGTCTAGCATCCCAATCTGAAAATGGATGATAACTAATTGGGTGCTGTCTGCTTAAACAGGCTATATTAATTGCAGTTTGTTCTCCTGTAAGTGTCAAGGAAAACAAAATCTTTGTAATGTGTAGGCATAATGTACGGCTGCCTACATTTGAATATGCAGGCCATGTCCTGGTGCAAATAAAGCAAACTCCTGGATGCAATGTTGCCATGGCAGGCAGTATTTGCATAATAAATAACAGCTATCATGAGACTTTCTTTATGAAGTTCTCTGTTGTGTTGTCAGCTGTAAGGGCCTCCACTAAAGCAGCCAATATTGAAGAAGTAGAGTGTGTTTTGCTTGCAAATGCAACACACCAACTGGAGTCACTGTCAAGAATACATTATTTTAGTGTTGCTGGCTAAATGGGATGGATTGTGTTAAATATGTACATGCAATGTACAGAGAATTATATCAACACACATCCACAAGATGACAAGAATATGACTTAGCTCCAAGGCAGTGGCTGGATTAAGTCAGGAACATCCCATTAGCTTCCTCTCTGTGCCAGTCTTTCAGCACAATGATGCTATGCAGAATCCATTGTCCACTGCATAAGCCTGAGTCAAACAATTTCGAAGTTCCTCTTGTTTTTGGTTTTAGGGAACTGAATGCCATTCAAAAGGCACAGCAATCTCAATCGCTTTATCTTTCTTTGAGATACTGTCTTTTAATATATTAAAGCTACCGGAGGTTTCCAAATGCTTACTGGTGGCTTTCATGTAAGCATTCTGTATGTTTACTTTGAGTGAATATTAGTATAGGAGGCTGGAAAAAATCACCTGGTTTTACTATTGAGTCTAAATTCTCCCTTTTCTGTTTGTAACCTCTGCCCCTCTTTTGTCCATTGCATATTCCCTGGATCTTAGAAGCTCAACTGTATGGAGATTTCTCCACCATTAACTGAAAGTAATAATAGCCTTGCTTTACATGGACTTAAACATCCTTACGCTCATTTTTGGTTAAAATCAGGTCTTGTCATTTTGTTCATGATGTGGTTTAGGGCAGGCTACCTGAAAACACAGGAGCTTGGCACACTAAACATTGTAAGTGGAAAATATAAGAATTTACTTTGCAGCAGGCCGTACTGGAGAAGTGCCGACCATGTACCTAGAAGAAGAAAACACCTGTATCTCCTAAGACGGAAGAAGACCTAAAGGAATTTGAAAAATAGACATTGATTACATTCTCCCATTGTACTATTACTAGTTAACACATTCTTTTGTTTGATCACATTTTTTGTTCTTGGTTCCATGCTCTTTGCCAAACTACACATGACACTCAAGTTGAATTCTTTTCTCAGTATCTTCATTTCTTTAGGAAGCTCTGTGTCATGGAAAATTTGTATTAAATGCATTTGGATATCTGCTTTTTATTAGCAGAAATGCAACACATAACTAAAGAGCGCAAGGGGAAATTTGTTTTTCTTCCTTTCAATTTGCAACGAAAGGAATCACAGCCACCATACTCATCACATCTCTACCTGACTCTGGGTTTAAGTGGCTCTGTGGACTTTAGCTCATTTAACCCTCATAATATCCTTATTCTTTTGTAGACCTGAGGAAATCCAGACTCAGCCTGGCGCTTACTTTGACTAAGCACGACTTAAATGCTTTGGCAGAGGCAGGATTTGAATATTGTGCTGTTTTACTCAAAGAACCGCTCTTTTCACTACGTGGTGCCCCAAGGCTAGAATTTGGAGAACTAAACCTTAATGAGAATGTCCTTAATAATGGCTAATTTAATGACTACAAGCAGCACTGTAGGTTCCCCCTTTGAACCAATGAAAATGGCTAGATGCTAGATTCATGGCTCTCCCAAAGAAAAATTCCACAAATCTGGAATTGATTCTCACCTCTTTATGGCCTATTTTATAAGAGCAAAGAAGTTAGATAGAAGCCTGATATAGAATGAAGCCTAGTAGATCGTTTTATTTTTTTTATTTCCAAGTGGCTAAAAAAAAAAAAATAGGGAGGGAAATACAGAAGGCTAAAAAGAAAAGAAAAAACATTAGCAAAATCACAATTTGATTTTTATTTTTATGAGCTCAGAAAGGTAGTCTAAGCTATTAAATAACTATTTATTATCCCTTCCCCTTTTGTTAACATTTCATCATCTTAAAATTTCCTTGTTCATGTGAGAACTTGCTGTTCAGATGTCTTTATAGAGCAATTTTCTGTAGCCAACGTACACATCTTAAAATAATGACTCATAATGGAAATTGGGCATGAGGAGGATGTGGCATTAGCTAAAGAGCACCATTAGAATATGCTGTATTAAAAATAAATACTTGGGTGCTTCTGCTTTTAAAATTAAATCCTTGAAAGCAAGGCGTCTGTGGCAAATGCAGTAATAATATTTGATAATGCTGGAGAGAGTGGTGAAAAATGGCAAAAAGGCACCAAACATTTGTGGAAAATGGAAAGGTTGCAGAGTGAAGGTGAACCCTCTCCCTCACAGGGGATTTAAGAATTGAAAAGAATTTCTTAAAACTTCTCTTTCTTTTTCTTCTTTCTATTTTCCATCATTCCTAATCTGGCGTAGTGTGAATTACAGTTTGATAGGCAAGGCTGTTTTTTTCCTCTCAAATAAGCATCTTCTTCAATTTACATCATTGTCCACTGACAGTTTTGAGCTATCAGAGTTCTTTCTTTCTTGACCATTGATAAAATTTTATGAGAGAAAAATCATTGCAGCAATAAAATCAGTATTTCTTGATATGACTTTGATACCATCGATACTTTACTGGTTCATTGTTAGACAGCAGTCATATTATTAGCCATTGCTTATATACTGCTGTGGGGTTATATTTTATTTTTAATAAAATCAGCCTGGAATATCAGAGAACAGAATCATCCACAGTCAAGCCATGAGGGTCAGAGAGTGGTGACTCAGGCCTTTAATCCCTGTACAAGGATGGCAAAGTGGTTACTCCTGCCTTTAATTCTATCACTCAGTAGACAGAGATCTTTCTGTATTACTGTGAATTCAAGACCTAACAATCAAACAGTAGTAGTTAAGACCTTTAGTCTTAACTCTAGGATTATGATGCAGAGTTGAACCTGGAAGTGAAGAAGATATTTAAGGCAAACATAGGTAGACATTGAGACATTCTGTAGAAGTGACGAGACAGGCAGAAGACTCCTAAAGATAGCTTTTACCCTGAAAACTTGTCTGGGTGAGAGTTGACTGTGATCTATTTTCTCTCTCTGATATTCCAGCTTTTCCCTAGTATCTAGCTCTGGGTTTTCATTAAATACCAACTAGAATTCATGTTTTATACTGCCCTAGAGTTCCCAGCTTACCCACAAGACCATCTCAGTGACTACTTTGAAAAGGAGTAACAGTGCTTATTTGGTCCACTCATGGCCACTTAGGAACTTGCATGAGCATGCCCTTTATAATCAGCAATAGTATGAATAGAGAAAGATGAAAGACAGTTTTTCATTTTGGAATGTATTTCAGTGCATGCCTTACTCATGCCAGGTCTTCCAAGAATTTTTTTTAAAAAATCTCTCTCTCTCTCTCTCTCTCTCTCTCTCTCTCTCTCTCTCTCTCTCTCTCTCTCTCTCTGTGTGTGTGTGTGTGTGTGTGGGAGGGTGTGTGTGTGTGTGTGTGTGTGTGTGTGTGTGTGTGTGTGTGTGTGTGTGTGAGAGAGAGAGAGAGAGAGAGAGAGAGAGAGAGAGAGAGAGAGAATAACCACAGAACCACAGATCCTTGCCTTCTTGCCTTTTGCCTTGTTTATTTGTATATTTGTTTGTTTGTATGTATGCATGCATGTATGTTTGTTTCTGCTGTATATGCCAGGCTATTTGGCCTGAGTGCTTCTGTAGATTTTCCAGTCTCTGCCTTCCATTTTGCAATAGCAGCACCAGAATTACAGATATTTTCTACATAATTTATAGGCATCTGAACTCAGGTCCTCATATTTGCATGAGCAAGAACCTTACTAGCTGAGCCAATCTCCCCAGCCTGAGAGGTATTACATGTGTTATTGATATATAAATATATGTTCATAAGGGCATTCCTTTGTAAAGCATGAATACTTTGCAAACTGTTCAAGGGAGAGAAGGTCTAGGATTCTGTTCCCAAGTTACCTGAATGAATATCAAATGATGAGAGTTGGTAAGATCTTAATGCTTTGTACCTCATTACCCCCAATAGAGATAACTTTCCTTTATTTGGCACTTGTTTTTCTGCAGTTTGTGGTCTACTATGCATATCATTGCAGAAAGGTGCCTTGTGTCTCACTCCTTTTCTGCTCTGCCTCACTCTAGAAATAGCAGGCTGTCCTAAGGTCATCAATTGATTAGTCTGGAAGAAAACCTAAGTTCGTTGAGGAATTCTCTGTACTAGAATTCCAAGACTTCTCTGAGCCAGTCATGGACCTTGCAGCCAGTGCACTAAGTGAATCGTTTAGAGGACATTTTCTGCCAACTTTGCATTGCTGCTACCACAGCAGTAAATAAAGACTGTTAGCAAATACCCACTGCCAGCATGAGGTTTGTGCAGCTTTATCAGGTAGCTACACATACTGATAGTATATAAAACAAATGAACATGTCTCAAATTTGTTTAGTTGCATTTTTGTTTTATAATTTGCAAAACTATCAACATTAATTTGAAAAATATAAAGCAGAAAGTAGTGGTGCAGAAATCTATGAGATTTGCAATGTATACTGCCTTAATAAATTGCAAAATGAGTTTTTGTTTCAAAGTACTTGATCTTCAGGCTGGAAATCAGTAACTTCAAAGGTTTTCCACCTTACTCCCATTCAGGAGGCTTTCCTAGCTTTTGTGCTAAATGCCACACTTCACTAGTGGTTCATATGCATCATGCCTCTCTAGCCACTGACAGGACAATCAATCAGTACAGGACTGTCAGGGCAATGATGGACAGTTCTCAGTCCCAACTATCATGTAGATGACTACATTTGTGATTTAGCTCTTTGGTATCAAAGACCATTGCAGTACCATTTATTGTGGATTAGGCTGGACAGTGGAGAAGGACTCAGCTTTCTTTAATCAGCTGGCCACTGGGGGATTGAACATGTTCCAGCAAGTATATGGACAGCACAATTTGGACTCAATGTATTTTTTCTCTTCTCCTTCTTCTTTCAAAGTCACAAGGGTGGAGGATTGACTTGGGTAGACTGGGAAGTGTGTATGATCAGGATGCATTTTGTGAAATCTCCAAATAATCAATAAAAATATTATGTTGGAAAAAATAGGCAAAATCTGGTTTCTGATGTCCTGCCTTCACCATTTTCTACTAGGAAGAAAAGGGCAGACCTTCTGATGATCTAGTCATCAGCCTACTATTTTGCCTTCTCTCTAAGCCATATTAGTTACTATCCTAAATCCCATATCATGGTCCATATGCACAGCTTGGGATAGGTTCCATAAATGTCACATCTGTTTTTGAATATCTAGGATGAGTTTAATATTTTCATGTGTTTTTTAAAAAATATATAAAGAGGACTTTAAAGGTGCTTCTCATTGTGCTGGAAACATTTTGTCCCATCTATACCTGCCCAGTCATCTTGGGATGTTCATGTGAGGGCAACAGGACAGAGGAAAGAGATGTTCATGCTTCTCCCTCAGAATCATCTTTCAAGCCCCCAAGCTCTTCTTCCCCTTTGTTCTCTCTCTAGCCAGAAAATTCTGTCTTCTTACAGATGAATATTTTTAAGTTCTCATATTTACCCCCATCATCCATAAGAGTAACTTTGCCTACTAGTAAAAGGATTGTGATTATATCACATATAATTGAAAACTGGATTGTTTATTACACATCTACAAACCTCAATCAGTTGTTTGTAATTTGCCTTTGGACTTCACACCAGTACCTTGCTGTAGATCTGTATAAAATGTGAACCTTATTTACCTTGTCTTCTTTCAGGTGATGTTTTGTTTAATTATGTAATCATTGGACCAGTGTCAGATATTTAACATGCTAATTCTGATACTTTCAGTAAAGCCACATGGGGAGCTGAAGCAAAATTAAATATATGAGGAGTGAGGACTCAAATAAAATAAGATTAGCTGACAGTATTAGTTAATTTTTGCCACTGTGACAAAACATCTGAGCAAATAATTTAAGGGTTATGGTTTCAGAGATTTCAGTCCATGGTCACTTGACTCCATTGCTTCTGAGTTCATGCATAGTAAGACAGAATGCCATGGCAGGAAATGTGTATCAGAGAAAACCAGCTCACCCCATGGCATACAGGATATACAAAGACAGACAGATAAAAACCCAAGACAAGCTATTATCTTGAAAGACATGTTGCAGTAACCTACTTCTTCTAAGTAGGCCATGCCCCTATAGTTCATTCATTTATACATTCATCTATCAATATAAATTGGTAAAATAACACACTCTGTGATGTAATCAGCTCTGAACAGCATTAAGCTTGGGACTAATCCTTTGACACAGAAGCCCTTTGGGGAGATACTTCTAAACTACAACACTGAACTCCTCTATTGCCTTGCAGACTCCTGAAGTTGGATTTTTTTATAATAGAGCTTGAATATATCATAGCATTTTTGATCTAGATGATCCTTAGAGATCATCTACTTTAACATTTCTGTTATGTACATAGAAAAATTGAGGCCCACACTAAGAAAGGATTTCACCATGGGTTGTATACTAGTCAGTGGCCAAGAAAGCATAAAACCCAGACACCAATTTCTCTCTGTAGGTATGTAGAGGCCTTGTCTGTATGCTACAAAGAAATGGAGTGAGCATAAGCATGTGCTACAGCTAAAAGGTAACACTTAGAGCTGTGTTTTGAATTGTACAATTAACTTTAACGTGTATATTGTCCTAATACAGCAAAAACAATGAACATAAAAGGAACAAAATGTGAATAGCAGATTTCTTGTGTACAGTCACCAGCACTTGCTTATGTATAAGTCTTTCTTTTGATTTGTGACCCCAGATCAAATCCAGAAGCACAGCATGTGTCAGGTCACACTGTGTCATGGGATACACAGCTACTTAATATAACCTGACGCAGAGTGCAGAGTGACATTTCCATTGCACCACATTGCAACAGAAGGAAATAACGCTCTCTTTCACAAGTGGGTAATTATCTCTGCCAGCTGATATTGTTTTGCTATTTTCAGGTAGAAATGGAAAGCAGGTATGTTCTTAAGAATACGTCCTTGAAAGAAATACCTACTGGGGTAAGGAATTTGTGGGAAGCCTATTTGATAGGGTTACAGGAGTTCACACACCAGGAATGAAAGAAAATATCATGTTTAAAGAAAGATATATGCTTGCTTTTAGAAGTCGTCTGGTTAGAAACTTACACAGGAAACAATCTCAAAGAAATGTGACAGCAACTACAAGCTGAGAGAAGCTTCTTGAGAGCCTAAGTCTTCCACACAGAGCTAGCCGTTAGAAAGTTACTCTACAAAAGAGGATAAATATTAGCATCCACAATATTAGTTGATACTAATAGCATACACTTCTGTGCTAAATGTTACTCCAAGCTCTTTAATGGTTTCAGGCCTTATTCATTATAATTTCTGTGTAAAATACCTATTAATATGCTTACTTTATTGGAATATTTGTTTGCTGGAGATCCCCTAATTAAATACCACAAACTAGGTGGCTTAGATAACAAAAATTTATTGTCTTGTGGATTTTGAGTCTAAAAGTCTGAGAGCAAAGTATGTGTGTAGAATGGATCAGAAAGCTTTCTTCTAGACTACTCTCCTTGGCCATTGTCCAATCTTTTTTTCCCTGTCTCTTCACATTGTTTTCTCACTATTTGTCCCTTTCTGGGGACAAATGTGTCCTTTGTATAAGAATATCAGTACTATTGAATTAGGACCCTCTAGACTTTGACTCAGTCACTTCTGTAAGACTCTTTCTCCAAATCCAATCGTACCTCCAAGGTGCTGAGGTCAAGACTGTGATATGTGGGTCTTGGGATGGGGAAGCAATTAAGTCCATCAGATCCTACTGCATGTCAAGACTCAACAACAGGAAAGAATGTCCTCTTTAACCTACCACTTTAGAAAAGTTCTCAGTTTTGATATCAATATCAAAAATAAACTTTGAACTTGGACAGGAGAATGTCTTCCCCTGAGATGAGAAACCATTTGTACTTTTCATTATTTCCCTACTTAATTTGTATGTTGCCAATCTGAAAGTTATTTTAAGATGAAAGAGTGATGATAAACATTAAATAAAGTACTATGCACTAAAATAGTTATTTCTAATTGAGTTCAAAGAATAGGACCTTATACATAACAAATGTTACTTGGATAAAATTTTCTCATTAAAGGGTCTAATGTGTTGGAAAAAAATCTTAATTGTATCTATTTCTTTAAATAGTCTGGCTTACATTTTTTTAATTGCATGAGACAATGATACAGTGTGGTTAAAAAAATCACAACACATTTACACAGAGAAGTTCCTTTAAATTTTTTTTTAAATTTTAACTTCTTTATTGATTATTTGGGAGTTTCGCATCATGTACTCCAATTCCACTTACTTCTCAGTCCCCTTATATCTTCCCCTCACCCCTAGAATGTCCCCACAAAAGAAAACAAAACAAAGTAAGCAAGCAAACCAAAAACAAAAACAAGAACAAAACAAAAACAAAAACAAAACAACAAGAAACCTCTTTCTTCCCTTTTGCCTGCCTCTCTAACATGTGTTCATTCATACTGGTGGCACTGGAAGCCATGATGTGTCACATAGTATACCCTCTTGTCCTATTAGCTTAACTAGCAAATGTGTATTGCAAAGAGTCACTGATCTGGTTCAAGGTCCCTGGTTTCTTGTATACCATCATCACTGTAGGGTACTGCCAAGGCCATGTCTGGGTCTGTGGCCTTATAGTGGCCAGGGTCTGCATTAGTGGATGTAGCTCCTTTTGCCACCACGGGCCATGAAGATGCCCAGGGTCAGATCAGCCACCTGAGGGAGAAAAGTTTTTGCTTCAGTAACTCATATTAGAATCTGGGCTGATCCATGAACCAAAATAACTACTTGTATTTGAATTTATAGGTTAGTCCTGGCCTAGATAGCTAAGCTCCACATCACCAACATCTTTCAGAAGACTACAGAATGGTTGCATAAAAATCTAGGTACCTGGAAAATGGCTGACAGCAATCCTTGTGCTTGAGCCAATGATTAAGGATTCTCAAGCAAATGAGGGTTTGTGGAGAATAGACGGGGAGTAATGGGTGGCTCATCAAAATCATCTATAGAAGATTGCAAATCATACTCACATCTGTATATGTTCTATCCTTTGAGGATATACCCTATTCATTTTATGGTAAGAACACTCTCAGGGAAGAGTCTCAGAATTCTTATAGCAGGAGCTGGGTATAAAAGTCTACATGTATCTAAAACATCCAATGTTGTTCTGATACCAACATCACTTGTGATCTACCATTGAGAAGTGGTATAAATTAAGATGATATGTGAATTCTAGACCAATTAATTATTTATTCTGGCTCATCTATAAGTAGCTACAAGCAAGGTATGTTCGTATATTTGCATAGGTTGTCTACTGCATAAGGGTTCCGGGCTATGATCCTGAGTGAAAACTGAGATTCAGCCCATTTTCTAGATCTTATGTTTTGTGTTATATCCATATTTTTTGATCCCCACACTAACATATATTGTATAATTCACCTATAATTGGAATTATTAAGTTCCTATATTTGTTTAAAACTTTTGTATTTTCAGAAATTATGTGAAGGTCAACAACTTGTTATCATTGTATCTTGAAATTTCCTAATAAAGGGCATAATTTCAGTGGTTTTAAATATTCATTTAGTCCTGTGTCAAACTTTGAGGGTCATATGTAAGTAGGAAAGACTTGTTGCTCTCAAAGAACTTCTAGCACAACAAAGAAAGTAGAAAAGTAAACATGCTATGACAGGAAGTTTGACAGGTGTCATGATAAAAATATTTTGAAAGAATATGAGGCACCATGGAAAAGGCCCAACTCTATCTGTTTTTGAAATGCACATGAATGGTTGTGAGAATGTATATAAAATTGTGCATATTGGAAAAAAGATTACCAAACTTCCAAAAAGGAAGAAAAGATTAAGATTTGAAAGATGAGCAACTCAATTAACCTTTCAAATGTGCAAAGAGGGGATTTTGACTTGGATAATACTGTCTAAAAACAAAAATAACCCTTGGGCTGGAGCGATGGCTCAGAGGTTAGGAGCACTTTCTGTTCTTTCAGAGGTCATGAGTTTGGTTCCCAGCAACCACATGGTGGCTCACAACCATCTATGATGATATCTGGCACCCTCTTCTGTTTAATGTATACATAATGAATAAATAAATCTTTTAAAAAAACCCAAGAATTGTGTGTGTGTGTGTGTGTGTGTAGGGTGCTGTTGAGGGCCAAAGCTGGAGAGGTACTAATGGTGAGAAGAGGATTGATGGGGGAACTACTGTTGGATTCTAAATGGGAATAAAAGCTCTCTTCTACTGCTGTATTATAGAGGATGCTTGCAATAGGTTCAAGCCTGAAAGGGACAAGAAGGTTTAGACGATTGTAAGAAGATTCTACATGAAAGATGATAAAAGCTTTAATTAGAGAAGAGGTCCATTTATGGCTGAAACTACCTTGCCACTTATTTTTGTTGGTAACGTTTGTTTAAAACAGGACAATGTTCAGCCTTTAAGAATTGCTAGGGATTGCTTCTAGGGTACAATACCAGAGTGGAGTAGTTGTTATAGAAATCATATATTCTATGAAGTTTAAACTATTTACTGTTTGGCTCTTTATAGAAAAAAAATTGTTAACCAGTAGGCTATGGGACTGACTGGGAATTAAAAGAAGTAGAAAATTATGGGTACAACAGATAGGCTCTTCTATATTATATTTATTTATTTGTCATTACTTAAAATTTTCAACTATGTAATAAACAGAAACATATAGTGAATAATATTGCCTAAATTTTGTATTTGATTGTATTTTGCCATGTATGTCTCACTTAATTTTTCCCTGAATTATATGAACTACAGATTATTTAACTGGTCAACATGTCTATCTGTTTAATAACTTATTAACATGTAGCAACATAATCATAAAATCCCTTATGAACTTAATAACTTGATATAAATTCAATAATATCAAAAGGCATCAATTTTCAGTTCACCAATATTTTTCTTAGCTTGTTTATTCACACATGGTTAAGAATTTAATTTAATGAGAATAACCTTTTGTAGAGTCCTTACTGGTCTTTTTTTGTGGGACTCATATTGCAAATAAACTCAAATAATTATTTCCTTGAAAATGTTTATCAACCTGAAGAAGTTTACACTATTACCCACTTAACACACACACACACACACACACACACACACACACACCTATCACTATTCAAAAAAATTACTTTGCCCAAATTACACAACTAGCAAATACCAGATTCTGTCCTTGGAATTCAGTTTTCTTTGATCCCTCATAGAATATGATTGAAAAGACTTGGTGCCACATGTGAGTTGTGGAGAAGAAGACAGGGGTCTAGGACAAAGCCTACATAATTTTGAAATGGAGAGATAAGGTATATTTACTAAAAAGAGAAAATATGAAAAAGCAAGTTTTTGTTTGATCACAGTTCAGTTTTGAAATGTTTGAGTATGATGTGCTGATGTGACAAGAAAGAGCTTTATAGGGGCAGAATAAAAAGGAAAGGTTAGAGGCCAGAAGACTAGCTAGTGTGTTAGAACTGCGAACATGGAGAGGCATGGTGGGTCTGATCTATTGTTATTAGTAAGGTCCTTCAGCTCCATGTGCTAAGGTTGAGAACAGTGAAGGAAGACAATCAAAATACAGCTAGAGTGCTCAGGAAATAAGGCAGAGGACAATGGAAAGGGATTGTCAAACTTGAGGAAACCTGTTTATGTTTTCCCAAATTCACACAGGTTTCTCTATGGCAAGCAGATACATGATCAGGAGTGGAGGCAAAAATAATTATTTAAGGAAGAATTTCACTTCTTCAGGTGGAAAAAGCCAAGCATTTTAATTACAGAAGAAGAAATGAGTGGGGAACAATTTTGAGAAATGTTAGGCACTATAGAAGGTAATATATCTAGTTTAACAAGCTACAATTGAGACCTTCATTGCTAGAATCCGCTCCCTTCATTCTAGGTAGGACTGTGGCTTCTTTGAAAAATGAGTATGGGAAAAGGGACATTGTGAAGTCTGAGACTTGGTCACCTTTTTTGTTCTGGATTATTCGATTTTGGGGCTCTGAGATGTCGCATAGGAAGGCAAACTACTCAGATATCTATATACTGGAGAGATCCTAGATAGCTCTTTTTGTGTAAGGTCCAGCTGAATCCTCTTATGCTATTCCTCTCATGCACAAAACATATAACTGATAAAGCCATCTCCCCACCACAGGTATTTTAGTCCAACTGTTCTTGTCACTTAACCAGCCAGTTGTGACGTTGCTCTGAAAGTCTCCAGCTGATCAGGAGTAGAAAAAGTGCTGACCCTGCTGTGTCCTTTTCAGATTCTTCACCCAGAAAATCTAGGAACATAAGAAAATGTTTGTTTAATGTCACCAGGTTGTAAAATGACATTGTAGTACAGCTATTGAGAATCAGAATTAGGCTGATTACGGAGATGAATAAAATACAATTTTTTGCCTTCCAAGATCCCAAGTTTGCAATCAAAGGAAAGAGAGGAGAAAATCACATCCAAAAAATAAAACAACAGAAAAATTATAAGTGTTATTTCAGACATATATTATGTACATGGTGAGCAAAAGCAGCTAATAATAGTGATTGCTAATATAATCCAATTGTTCCCGAATTATTTCCATATTAAATGAAGAAAGTTACATAGCTGTGTGCTTCACCACAAGCCCAGGAGACATAGAAACAAACACACAGTACATTTTAGATGAAAAAATTAAGATATATGATAAATAAAAGAACTTGGTTTTGAACACATATGTTGGACTTCTGAAGTTCTTTCCTAGCACCTGTAAGACAGTACTTCACTTCATTAGTAACTAGAGAATGGAGAAGTAACTAGAGAATGGAGAAGGTGAGAACATAGACTTACCATATATGTTACCATCCTTCCTAAGGAAATTGGTGGGTTTTTCTTTGAAGTGTTCAACATAATCCTGTAAAGGATAATAAGTACACCCGTTCTTTTCTGTAACAATAATTGCCTCTACATTTTTGTTTTAATTTAAACTCCCTATTTGTGTTTAAAGCAAAGTTCATTTTGCAGCCCTGTTTCTTCACACATGAAAAAAATGAAGAGTGTTTTTTGAGACAAGTATCCCACAGTGACAAAGCAGCAGCAGCATCTTGTGGATTGTAAAGAGAAAAGCACTTTTGGATTTTTCTATGCTCTATCTCTTTCAACAGACAATGTAGAGCATAATAAGTCTGCCTTCTTGGAATCCTTCTTCTTCATCTTGAACTTGATTATACTTTTGATCTAAAGATATTGCTTGCTCTAGATGGGCAGACTCACTACTCAGCAGTCTCCATTTATTAATTTGGATTTTCAAGGCCACTCCAGCCAGAAGCCATTCCTAATTCTCTTGCTATGTTTGCACATAGAGTTGAACTCTCATTTTTTCCTGTGCAGTAAGCTTCCAATATTCCCTCCTCAACAAATATCTCTGTACAAACCTGGCCTCTCCTGGCTTCCCAAGTCATCTCAGAGGACATGCTACTTGTCTTTGAGACTTCTGGGTGCTTGTTGTTACTTTGAGTGTGCTATATCACTTTCAAAATACAGTTTACAAATCTCCATTGTCAGCTATCTGTAATCTCTTCCCAAGCAACAACAAAACAAAGAATATGTCTCCTATGTCTGGAAAGCATAATGATATTTGCTTTTGGTTCCACTCCAAGTGTTAGTTATACTTTGATCTCTTTAGCAGACCTTATTTTCTTGAATTTTTCGCCAATTTCCCACAACCCTTGCAACTTTTTCCTTCACATTCATTTCTTCCTTGCAATGTTCCAGCCCCAGTGGTTGCTTGCCTTTACTCTGCCCCGAAACTCCCCCACCTGGGCCCTTCCAAGAGACTCCAGCTTAGTCATCCGTGGTGAATTATGACTGGATAGTTTTCATGGAGTTGCTCTTCCTGTCTTAACCCTAACTCGACACATTTGCACTATGGTCCTCCCTTAAGGCTTTTCCTTTCCTGACAATGACTGTATTGCCTTCGACGTCTCCTTGCTGTCACCAATTATGTGCTTGAGGCATAGAAATCCACACTAATATTAGCATAAGAAAAAGTAATTGGGAGTGCACACCTGCCACATATACACACAAATCACACAGTGCATTCTTGGAACCAAATCTGAGTGGTTTTTGGATTATTTATTGATTGAGCACAATACATGCTCAGACTCAGATTGCTGAGAGTATACATTAACAGTGCTTTTCGGAGTTATTGCCTGGCATCCTAATAGAGGTTACATTGTGGAACAGCCATCTTATTTAATAGCATAAAATTTGGGATACTCCTTTCTTCTCACCCAGAAGAAAGCAATATTCAAGCCATATTAATTGATGTGTTTTGATCAAGAAGAAGCCAAGGTTAGTCTGAGGCTTATTTCCACAGTGACTAAGTGGAAGAGTCAACACATCATTCTTTTTGAGCCCACCACGGAACTCTCATTTCCATTTTTCTAGCCCACAACTGACACTCTAAGTAGCTCAGATTCAAATGCAAATGCAAACACAAGAATCCAGACACACTTTGAAATCAATAACATCGTTTTGTCAGGCAATTCATTTAGTATTTCTAAAAAAACAGTGAAGTTTAAAAAACAAGGGAGTTGAAAGCTTGCTTTCCTGTTTCTTGAGTTTTAATGAGTCCATTCCTAACTCTGGGACAGAGATGCCCTCATTATAACTTGTCAATAAAGCATTAGCACCCAAGATGGAGGGAGCTCCATCATTCTGGCTAATTTTCTTTCCATTTTTACCCATCTGGACATAGTTGAAAAGTCTTCCATTGGGAAACCTAGCCATTTATTTGAACTTCCTTCAAAATCATAGAATTAGCTACTTAAAGATAGCACTGGACTCTTGCCATATCAGTAAAGACATTTCAGGCTAAGACTTCTTATGTTGGGATATTTTCTGCTCATATTCCTGATGCTACATGTTCCTTCTCTCAAACAATCTTCATGTAAATGTGCCAAGAAGTGGAACCAGCACTGTGAGAAGGACCTTCATACTGTCTGAGCACTTTTGTCCTTATCTATACTTTGCATTCTCCTGCAAAACAGGAAAATCAGAGACAGGTTTCTATTTTCAGAGGGGGCTTTGGAGCTAAAGATGAGCATGGGTCTGGTGGAGAGAGCAGTACACCTGGATTTTTGTATAATAGCACCTGTTTCACTTGATGCCACCATCCTTGAAATTATGGGCAAACATGAGAAAAAGCAGAGTGCTAGTCATCCTGTTTTCCTTTGCTGTGTTTGGTAGATGGTTTCACATATTGTCCTATTACACAGGTTATTTTTGATTACTGCATCTCATGGATCATTATATATTCCCATGATGTAATATTTTAGAAAAAATGCTGCCCGTTGTAGTGGTGCATACTGTTAGGATTTGCTGAAGGAGGCAGAGTCAGGAGGATCATGAATTCAAGGACAGCCTGGGCTACACATTTTTTTTCCACCTTGCTTCTGCACAGTTCCACTTTTAAATAAAGAAAAAAAGAAAAGAAAAAATGCCTACTCCCCCTCACCTCAATCTGCTGTGTAGTCCAAAATTCAGTCTAATGTAGTATATGCAATAGACATTCAACCACACAGCACTCTTCAATTCTGTAGACTTTGAATGATATCCCAAATGGGATTCATTGGTAATATTCAGTGTTTTTACATGTGTCTGTTCATATCCAAGAGCTGAACAGATAATCTATTGTTCTATTGAACAAGTGCAATAGATTCAGAAGTACAAACTTTTGCAGTCTTTCAGAGACTACCAAATCCATGCCTTATGACAATCTACAAATAGGTATGTAGTGTCTTGATCCTTGTTATGAACAAGTTCTGTGTGTCAGGCACTGTGTCTGGCAACTGGTACACAAAGGAGAATAGACAAATTCTGTAGTTTTAGGAAGACAAACAAAAAATACACTAAGGAGTATTAATTGTTCAAATAGGAGAAACTTAACGAAAGGAGTGCTAAGAGGAACGATGAGGAATCTGAGCTGTCTCTACTCAAATAATTTTCTTTTGCCTTTGTCTACATTGATTTTTACATAACTGCATATATCAGGCCTTAGGTGTTGGTTTCGTGAATGAGAAGAGACACACACACTCATACTACCAAGGCCACACGAGGGTTTATATAAGGGAGTTCCCAGGTGGGTACATAAGGAGAGAAGTAGGACAGGAAGAGATAGAGAGATCATGTCATGCCTCCGTATGAGGTGCATCCTACCTGAGCCATGTTGACTCAACCACGTGGAGTGCCAGGAATCCTTACGTCTCAGCATTTTGTTTATTATAAAAAGAAAACCAGGTTTATGTAGGGAGGCAGGGAGAAAATGATTTAGGGCAACGGATCTCAAGGCTGCTTTAAGCTGTCTTAAGGGCAAAGTTTGTCTTTTCAGGGAACTGTATTTTTGACAGTTGGTCTGTTGGATTTTTTTTGGTCATTTTCTGCAGTCTGGATGAGCCTAAGCCATGGAATGGTAAATTTTGATTTTTTGGAGCTTGAAAAGAAAATTATGAGTTAGTAAGAGAACCTTGAGAATTGATAATATAGTGAGTGTACTCTGCTAGGTCTGGGGATGGAAAAAGGTTAAAATGGCTTTTGGTTCTTTTCTTTTGGTCCTGGGGAGGAGGTGGAAAATGGTTTGTTTTACCTGTATTGACTCTGAAAATGGCTCTTGGGTTTTTCTCATTTTCAAGAAGCTGCCACTGGAGGGTTAGTCTGCTAGGGAAGTGGGGGAGGGGCAAGCCAAAATACCTCTGAGCCTTTTGTTGGTCACCATCTTAGAAGCAGGATGGAATGGAAAACTCAGAAATGGGAGACTTTAGAGAAATGTGTTTAGGGACACAAAGATTTTGGATGTGTTACACTTGGTGGTCCACCTGGGACACTGGAAGACTGGAACTGACAGGTTTAAGCAGATAGGAAGGTGAGTAGAGGCGGCTAAAGCAGCTGGTGGAGTCTGGATTCAGCTGAAATGTGACTAAAAGTTAAAAAATCTCTTTTTTATTAGGGGTATGGAGCACGTTGGCATGACCAAAAATGAGTGAGTGACAGGAACATCTTTGAAAACATAATTAGGTGGTAGTGTCTGATGTGGTCAGAATTATTTGATTCTCACCCCCCCTCCCAAAAAAAATCAATTTTTTTATTAGGGATATGGGGCAGGTTGGCGTGACCAAAAATGAGTGAGTGATAGGGACATCTCTGAAAACATAAAATGTCAGAAGTGTGTGTTTGTCCGGGGAGGGGGCCACTTACCAATCAAATCTGCTGGTGTTTGAAAATATTGCAGCGGTCAGGCAGGTAGAAGGTGGTCTTGCAGTGAACTTCTGATCAGGTTCTCCTAGCTTATGTGCACCTAAACTTAGGAGACAGCTTATTTGAGTCTTGGCACCAGTGTTGGTTTCACATGTGAGAATAGACACGCACTCATACTACCAAGGCCACATGAGGTTTTATTTAAGAGAGTTCCCAGGCGGGTACAGAAGCAGAGAAGCAGGATAGAAGGAAAGAGAGACCATAGCATGGTGTCTCTTTTCAAGAGAAGGGGTGTGCATGGGTTTATGTAGTCACATTTAGGGGTGTGCCTCTGTATGAGGTGCATCCCACCGGAGCCATGTTGGCTCAACCACGTGGAGTGCCAGGAATGCTTACATTAGAAAATGATGCCCAAAGTGTAACACATTGTCATGTTAAACATTTTGAGTGAAGGAGTTTGAAAGATTTCAGAGGTAGCCTCAGAATCAAGCCTCTCCTCTAAAGCTATTTATAGGAAGCAGATATTCCCCTTCCCCAGAGTGTGTCACAGAGGTAGTATTACTTTGACCTTCAATTTCTCTTATGTGTAGGGGATGACCATAAAATAGTTCTCTCATTGACATTTCCTGATAGCAAATACTAAGACTTTCATGATAGTGGGTCTTGCACTACACAAAGAAAAACAAAATAGGCCAGGAAGAGCCTGAACAGATAGACCTGGTGATTTTTCCATTTTCCTTTGACTAGCTTTAAGCCAAACTCTTTTGTCCAATCATATGTCTATATAACTGTGTACTCTTCACTAAATAGAAACTCAAAAGTACCCCTTACAGATCTTTATTTGTGTTTTCATTTCTTTGGGGATTTGTATGTATGTGCACTCATAGTGTATGTGTGTGGAGTTATGTGAAGGTGAACCCTATATGTATGTGCACAGAGCCCAGAACATTTGCACTGGGTGTCTTCCTCAATCATTCCTCACTTTCTTTTTTGAGACAGTTTCTCTCACTGAACCCAGAGATCACCATTTCAACTATATTAGCTGGCCAGTAAGTTCCTGGGATCCACTAGTCACCACCTTCCTAATCGACATGTTCTACCATATCAGGATTTTTACATGGCTGCTGGAGATCCAAACTCAAGATTGTATGCTTCGGTTGCAAACACTTGACCAACTTAACTATCTCACCAGGAACTATTTCTTCATGTCTGAAAGTTCTTATAGCATGTAAAAACTTGATTTAATCATTGCATTGTGCCTTTTCTTTTGTTAGCTTATCATTTGTTCTAGGGACATTGGTTGGTTACCATTTGATGGATGATGAGAGGGATCACACTTTTCCTAAGATTGCTTAAGTTGGAACACTTGCATTGACAACATGTCTTCACAACAGCCATAGCCACATAGCAAAGTGATTTTGTATCAAATGTCACCATTTTTTGCTTAATCATACAATAATCTGTACCACAAAACTTAATTAATTACATTTACTACATTTGGAGAGAGTATGTGATTGCAGCAAGACTCCAAATTCAGCAAGGTACACTCTGTTAGTTAAGTTTGAGACCATGTTCTAGCGGGATATTTTTATTGACTTGGAGCTTTCTTCTTTGCTTCATTCTAGATGCAATGGATTTTTATAATCAATAAGGTCTGTGTTATAAAATTCTGAGTCTGGTTCTTGCTTGTGTGTGGCAATGAGGAAGTTATGTAGTTTATCATTTTTTTCATTAAAAACAGAAAACAAATTAATTCTCACAAGTATCTTGAAATTTAAACTAATATAAATCAAGAGTCTATGTTCAAAGTACAGTAAAAAATCAGCAAATATCAGATATATATTTTTATTATACTAGTTCTCTGCTTAATAAAACATGCAAATGAAAATATTCAGGTTCTGCTCCTGGATATGAAACTAGTCCTGTGGTTTTGCTTAAACTGCTAGAGCCCAACTTTACACTTGAACAGTAATGACAATTGCTTGTATGACTTTCAATATTCTTTTCACTGCTAGCAGTCTACGGTTGACTTAGCCACTTGGAATGACTTTGTAAGCTCTTGGGCATGACAGTCATTGTGGATGTCCCGCAGGGTCTAGAAGCATGCTACTTCCTGTGCAGTATCATGATAATGCTGTACTTCCAAAAAGAGGTTCCAAAGGCTGTAAAATGATGTCCCTAAAGGTCTTGTAATGATTTGTTACCCAGAGTTTTAAATGGAATATGTAACTGCTGAGGAGGCAAAGTCTTCTATTAACCCCATAGGGGTTCTCTTAACTATGTAGAACTAAAGAGATTGTCACTCAAAAGAGATCTTAATTCTAGGGTTTATTCAGTTATGCTTCTTTTTTTTTCTAGCAAAGACGCTGAAATAAAAAAGGAAAGATCAAGCATCTTGCCATTACTGTTCAAAATTTCTGTGAACTTGTTAACCCTGTGATATTCTCAGAAGCATTTGAAGTGCTCATTACAAAACTACCTTGAACATAAGCACTTCAAAACTCCTTAAAGGCATCATAAAATCACACACAATTTCAGTTATTTCTCTGCAAAGAAGCATGTCAGAAATGAGTCAAATTAACCACCACATTCTGTTATCCATAGAGGCTCACATCCCTATCACTCTTATCTCTGCTGCCAGAGCTCCTTAATGCTGTTTGCATTTTCATGATGTCTGAGGTAAAGGGTCTTATATATTAGTGATCTCTTACATGGCATTTCTCTGGCTGTGTCTTTGTATTTTTATTCAGGGTTAAACTGAACTGGTCTTCTCTTGGCTTTTCCTGCAACAATCAAGAAATAAATCTGTGAACCCCTGTACAATTTTTTTACACATACTTTCAAAATTCAAGCTATAAAGATCAGCTCTATGCAGTATTATCCAGGCAGATTCACAGAGTGAAAAAGCAACTGAGTGGTTATGCTAGAGGAGTTCTCAGAAATGCTACAATAGTCTCCATTATCTGTTTCAAGATCGCCAATGGATGCCTGAAATCCCGGGGAATGTTAAAACATATCTAAACCACTGTCTTCTTCATACATGTGCATTTGTTACCTTTGTCACTATGGCAACAAATACCCTACAGAGCAATTGAAGGAAAGAAGGATTCATTTAGGCTCATGATTTAGGGAGATTCTAATCTATCATGGTGGGGAAGGCAAGGCATCTCATTCTTCAGCAATAAAAGTATGAGGTGTCTGCCTACTTCATGGCCACAGGAAAGGAAGTAGGCAATAAGACCAAAAATAGTGCTGGGTTACAATTATCAATGGCCCACCCTTACTGGACCACCTCCACCAAATAGGCCCCACCTCCTTAAATATTCCATAACTTTTCAACAGAATGAGAAGCTAAAAGGCCAGTTGTTTAAACACATGAGCTTGTCAGAGGCATTTCAGGTTTAAACTACAGTAGCATGTCTAAATACAATAAAATTTGCTTTATAAATTACAAAATATAAAAACATGGTAAAAGCTGAAAAAACATGTAATATGAACTTTCTGGCCTGGATAAGTCCCAAGATCTAGAAGAGCAGTCCTAAAGTCCCAAGGAAACACACAGAAGGCTCATATGAATTTCATGCTGATTGACCTATTGCTCAGACATATTGCTAGCTAGCTTTTTCATTTTAACTCAACCTATTTCCATTAATCTGTTTAGTCATGTGGCTTGGTACCTTTCCTCAGAGCAGCATAGTTTTCTTTCCTCTGTGTCTGCTGCCATCTCTCTCTGCTGGTGTCTCTCTCTGATCTTCCTGTTCCTAAAGTTTTCTTAGTCTGGTTGCCCTGCTCACACTTCCTATCTGCCTTCTGGCCAATCAGCTTTTAAACCAGTAGGAGGGACAAATATATACAATGTACCAGAACATAGTCCCACTACATTCCCCCTTTTTTCTTTTTAAAACAAGAACCCCAGATCTTATTTCCATTGTATAGTTTTTTCACCATTATCTATAACTTATAACCAACACTGTAAACAAAGATAAACATCTATAATCTGCTTTTAGGAATGGGGGCATAGTTCTCTTTGCTACTTCCTGCCAAATGGGGGCATTGGCAATCACATGGGGAACCAAAGAAAAAGTTAGAATAATGGGCAAGTCCTTAGTGGAGTAGTCTGTAAGACTGGGTCATCTCAGCCAGTCTCCTTAAAGTAGTTTTAAATGCAGAACTCAGAAGAACTGTAACAGAAATCCTCTGACATGCTGAATAATATGGGCCATTCATTTTCATTGGAGACTTTTGGGGGGGGGATCTTTCTTGATCAAAGCTTATTTTCCTTAACCAGGAATAAATCCACAGCTTCTCATTTTCTGTAGAAATAAAAAAAAAACCTATTCTCCAAACCAGCATATTTTTTAATTTCAATTTTACAGTTAGTTCATTTACAAAATATATAGGATGGATAATCTAGCAGCATTTATAATCAAATGGCTTTTAGATGCTTTTACTACTTTATTTTCAGTCAAAAAAACTGAAAGACAAAACAATAACATACAGTATCCAGACACTCTTTGTATTTTCCATCTTTACAAGGCTTATTTTTTTTACTCAATTTCCTTTTTTAAGGAATTCTCATTTTTTTCATTCTCTCTCAAGCCTACATATATATTTTTAATCACACTCTAAGCCATTTAGTGGTTTTCTTAGTCTGATAACCATGCCCATAATTCCTGTCTACATTCTGGCCAATCATCTTTTTAATAAATCAGTAGGAGGGACAAATATATACAATGTACCAGACCATAGTCTCACTACTGAACCTACTACTAATTAGAATAATTAAGGCATGCTAATAAAAGTTGCAAGGACATGGTCTCTTTCTATCAAAATATCTCATTGAATTTTTATTTACTTTTCTTCTTATGATATATAATAAAATATGTGCAGGATTAAATGAAATAAGTTTAATAATAAGGTCATTGTGACATAGCATTTAGGCTACCAGTTGATGTTTGCTTGTATTCAGGTATTGCCAGATTTTAACAGTTGATATGACAACTGAAAAGAACTACTAAGTGATCCGTGGCCCCTAATATGCACACTGTAAACACATTAGGCCAAGATATTATTTACATTCTAGATGGAATGGAGTGCAGTAAGAATGAGATCTTATTACACTGCACTACTGTTGTGGTTTGAGTATAAGATGCTCCCCACAGATTTGTGTTTGAACATTCAGTCCCCTGTTAGTTGTGCTATTTTGAAAGGTTGTAGAAATTTTAGGAAGTAGGGAGTAGTTAGAGGAGTAGATTACTGGCCAGTGAAGTTCTCCCCCCCACAGGAATGTGTGTATGTATGCCTGTTTTTCAATGTTTTCAATGGATAATATAGGAGGAGCCCCAGCCTTCTTTGTTGTGATTATAGATGTGTGTGTGTGTATGTACACACACACACACACACATATATATATATATATATAATTTTGAAAACTCTGAGTCAAAATAAATCCTTCCTCTTCAAAGTGTTACTTGTTGATTATTTAGTCTTAGTTATAAAGAAAATAACTAATACAATGACTAAGAATTAATTTAAATCTCATAATTTTCTTTTTGTTGAATTTTCCAGGCAATATGTTTTGGGACATCAATTGACTAAAAGTAACTAACAACATAGAAAGAGAAACTACAGATGCATGGGGATCATGGTAGTTTAAAATAGGTTATTAGCAGTCTGTATCCTCAGTATACTTTCAGTCTGACCAAATTCAATTTTGATTTCTTTTCATTCTAGCCAACAACTGTATTATGACTCTGTCACTGTACTGGTTAGCTACTTATTATCAACTTGTTATAGATTAGAGTCACTTGGGAAGAAATAAACCCAAGTGAAGAATTGCTTATATCAGACTGGCCTGCAGGCATGTCTGTGGGATGTCGTCTTGATTGTGGGTTCAGCCCCTTGTGAGGAGTGTCATTTCTCATCAGGTAGTTATGTGTTATATGAAAAAGCTAGCTGAGCATAAGCTAGGGAGCAAGTAAGGAAGCAAGGCAGCAAGCACCATTCCTTCATGATTTCTACTTCCTGCTCCTGACTTGAATTCCTGTCATGGCTTCCCTTAATAATGGATTGTAGCCTACAAGATTAAATAAATCCTGGGCTCCTCTAAATTGTTCTTGGTCAGAGTGTTTTATCATAGCAACAGAAAAGTAAGCTAGAAAAGAAGTTTGTACCATGGATAGGGTATTGCTCTATTGTTGTTTTCAGGGGAGACTGTAGAAGTGTGTATAACTTTAGACTGAAGAAAACATTATTTTGCAGAGTTTAGTGCTTTATTCTGTGAGAGTCTGGAAGATATAAATATTTAAATAAATGCAGATAGTGGGGGACTAGTTTGAGATGTTTCAGAAGGAAGCAAAGACTCTATTTGGGCTATTTGTATAATATTGTAGATTAAGAATCTATAAAAGCAAAATCTACTATGTTGGATTGAGAAAGTGGATGGTGGTTAGTGGTGGATGAGAAATCAGTTGTGAAAGTAATAAGACACCAGAATCATTGAAGCAAAATGTTCTGGGAAGTATTCCTTAGGGACAGCAGATAGAAGCTGTGCTCCAGGAAGGTCCAAGGCTGAATCTCATGTTGGTATTAAATTTGGTGAATGATGTATGAGATTGTCCCACATACTACTGGTTTTGCAGGCTTGAGAGGATCATGGAGAACAGCTGAGGCTTAGCACCATGTGGCAGGCTTGGAGCCCCTATGAAGAGTCCCTAAATAGCCATTGGGAAAGTGAAACCACAGTTGCAGTGTAGAGTCCAGAATTGATGTAGTAATAGAAAGAAGCTCAGATTTGGTGCTGTGTGACAGAGTTGGAGTTCCTGAAGAGAGATCAAGAAAAACCATTAATAAAGATACAAGCCTCAGTTGATGGGGATGCTCTAGGGTACTGCAGATGCCAGTACCATGGAGTGTCTACCAAGGACAGCAGCTGATGTGAGGTGGAGCTAATATGAGTCTGTTAGACAAACTGAGTGTGTTGAGAATTGCAGAGTTGAAGATGTGGAGCAACATAAGCCCTTTGAAGTCCAGAAGATCATGAGTTAGTCTAATAGGTCAGACACTGAACTTTGTATACTATTGGAGTTTGGTTTTGCTTTAATCTGATAGTAACTGTAATCTGCTTCTTCCTTCCTGGAATAAGAGGGTGTTTTACTTGTTTCATTATTGTACCCAATTCCAAAATTTAAACTTGGAGTTTTAGACACACAACTTTTAAAGCATTGGAATCTTCAAAGACTTTAGGACTTTTAAAGATGTATGCTGTCTTATGTAATATTGACATGAAATTTGGGGGATAAGCAAAGTATTATGATTTAACAGTGATGTTTTTGTGTGTCAAGATGACAAAGTTTAGATTATGTTAATTAGATTTTTATTGTTGAAAATTTTTATTGATTCAAGCTGGAGCCACCTGGAGAAGAAGTAACCTTGATGATGAATTGCTTAGATCAGATTGGCCTGTAGGCATTTTTTTTTTTTTTTTTTTTTTTTTTTTGCGGGTTGCATACTCTTTATTTCTGGCTGATATAGCAGGGTCCATCCAACTGTGGGTGGTACCATACTTAGGCAGGTAGATATGGGCTGTATAAAAAAAAAATCTAGCTGACGGTGAGCTATGGAGAAATCTAGTAAGTCTTCCATGGTCTATGTGCGTAGATCCTGCCTTCCAGTTCCTGCTTTGAGTTCCTGTTCTGAGTTCCCTTAATGATGAATTGTAACATGAAAACATAAGGTGAAATAAACCCCATCCTTCTCAAGTTGCTTTTGTTTATTGTGTTTATTACAGCAACAGAAAGTAAACTAGTACAGTGACTGAAATCTTAGAAAAGCTTCCCAACTTGGTATCAGTAAAGCAACTTAAGTGACTTTATTCTGTACTTTCAACCTATCCAGTCCTTTTTTTCAAACAGATATTATCAACAAATCCTGTCTTTTGTTGTCTTTTCCAGTGACCAAAACTCTGAAAGTAAAAATGTTGTCTTACATCATCAAGAATGTGCAATAAAAGCATTTTGATTTGTTTTAGACAGGGTCTCTCTTTTCATCCAGGCTACCCTCAAATTTGTGGTCCTTTTAACTTAGTCTCCTCAGTGCTAAGATTACAGGGGTGTGCCATCACACATAGTACTAAAGTTTTTATTTATTTTGTTTTTCAGGGCTCCATCAGGGTAACTTTAATGACTGTAAGTGATCATGTATGTAATATACATTCCAGCTATATTGCCAGGAAATGCATAGAAATTAACCATTAAATGTCATATACCTACAGAAGCAATGGATATGAACATTAATAGTCTCCAATTTACTACTGTGCCCTCTTAATGCTCCTTGACAAATATAAAGGAGTTTGTAGCTGAATGAAGATTAATGCATCTTAGTTACTGGTTACATTGCTTTGGGTCTTTCTAGAATAAAGATGCATAGAACATATTCCCAAATGTCAGGAATATATATACACTCAGTCATCCTTTGGTATATTTGTGCTCAGACATATTAAGAACATGTGTACATTAGTTAAATGACATGTAAATAAAAAAAAAGGAATTATAAGCTCTAGACCATACTCTGTCTTTCTTCCTCTCTCTCTCTGGTCTTGTTTATAGAAGCAAGATTTCTTTGTGTGTATCCATGAATGTCCTGGACTCACTCTGCAGTCAGATTGTCCTCAAACTCATGGAGATCTGCCTGCCTTTGTCTCCCAAGTGCTGGGCTTTAATGTGAGTGCCATCACCACCTTTACTTTCTATCCCAATCATTTCACAAAAAAGAATGGAGAATACTTATAATAATATATTCTTCACAAGTGGACAAACTGTCCTGAGCTCTTTTATCTACTAGCATTCATTTGTATCTATTGATATTTCAACTGACTTTAAAGTTAAATGTATTCACACAGCCAATAAGCCCTCTTGATAACCACTAGTAAATGGAAATTCAGTTCTAGAAAGGATCTCAGGTTTTCTAACTCAGTGTTTTTCATCCTTTGCAACATTTTAAAACCACACAGGGGAGGTTATATAAAATGCACAAATCTGGGTCCTTAAATAAAGTCAATCAAATAAAATTCACCATGTTAGAGGTATATCCTAGACATCAGAATGTTTACACTTGCCATGGAGATAAGATTGATAGGAACATTGTCAAAAGTACAAGGTCGCTAAAACATAGGAAGTGAAGATTAGTGGTGGGATCAAGGAGAAAAGACTAGAAATATCAATAAGCCTCTGGTAGGTTCTTCTAATCCATGTCAAGAAGTTTGACCTCTTTCCTAGAGGCTGAAAATCAAATATAGTCAAGAAGTAATGCATTCAAAATTTAAAGTTGTTTCTAAATTTGTTTTACTTATCCTTTCAATGTGATAAGTAGAGTAGGTATTTTTCAATATTCTTTTTTTTATTACAAAAAAATGTTGGCAGTTATTCCCATAGAAGTTCTGGAACTAAAGGCTACCAAACTCTATCTTCTTCTAAATGGAGTCCTTTGAATGTTTAGTTATTCTTTATGAGACATGTTCTCTTGGGACTTTTAAAAGGGATGGTTGATGAGAATCAGCTACTGCCTCATCAAGAATTGATCTCAGAGGACCCATTGATTAGCACACCTAGGAGACCAAGCTACTCAAAGCTTTGGAAGAAGAAGCTGGCAGCTATGGAAACCTAGATCTAGACCCAGCCTTGCCTTTACAAGAACTGGTCAAGAGTCAAACACAGTTGTGTGTTGAGTGGAATTGAGCACTGCTTGTCAAAAATTTACTTGAAATAATTGTTATGAAATATGCCCTAATTTCCAGATTTACAATTTCTAGGCCATGCCATGGGTGAAGCTTCTAGAGATGTGATTTCTAAATGTAACATCGTATGTGTTCACACATAGAGGCACCTACAAAGACATTTAGTTATATATCACTGTGATCATTTGAAGAACAAGGGAACTTTACATACTGAAATTGGGTAAACTGCAGTTGGCTTAGTTCTTTTCAGTATCATTGCAGATCCTTTTTCTTAATAGCAATAATGCCTATCATTTACATGGGCTTGAGAACTTGGTAGGCATCAGCCATTCTCAAAAGCAGCTGCATGAGCATGGATAGACTTCTTCCAAATGCAAACAAGGTAGCCACACATATGGGTTCAGTTCAGAATATATTCCCAAAATCCATGTGCTGTGTATTTAAGGGCCAGTCTTACCCGCTATGTTCAGCCAATGTTAGCTTCTTTTGCATCTTTGTGATACATAGAGAAGCAGCACATCTGTCTGAAATTCTATTTGCTTCCCATTGTCATCCAGAAAGAAAGACTGCTGCTAATGAAGGGAGTGAATTAATATGGATTACTCAGGACTAAATATGATGGGTACTCTCAAAAAACACCTGCACCATTAAAGGCAATTTTCTGAGACCAAATGCTGTTTTAGGAAAGATAGAAGCTACTGTAATTGAAGTCTTGGGGGAAATGTGACCCTTTATGCCTTCCCTCGAGCAGAAATTATCACATGTTGTTATGTTGAGGTAAGCATAAAATTTCAATTACATTTTGGGATCTGAAAATGAGAATGGCCTACTTTGCCCTCCTTTAATTCTCTGGCGATATCAGCTGTTTATCCCTCACTGGGTAAGAAAGGATTAGGGATTTTTTTAAAAAAGAAATCACCCAAACCAAGAAATCTTAATCCATGTAATTACTCTAATTGGCTAATGGGAGTCTTTTCTCAATAGCAGACAGTTCCTCACAGTTTACAGACATGTGTTTATGTTTTGAAAGGATTTGGTGAGTGTGATTCACTTCTCTGTCTCTCACTACATGGGTGAGCAGAAAACATGGCTCAGACACTTTGAAAATGAATGCAGCCCCTGAATTTCCTCCACATCAATTCTTTTCCTTAAGTTTTCACCCCACTTGTTTGTTGAAATGATGCTTAATGAAGTATTCACTGATGACAGCCTCACCACTAATAAAACATAAATCAAATTGGGCTCTACATACCATTCATGCACTTGAAGGAGGCAGCAGTGTGCACGGGTGCTTGTTTCCAGCTGTTTTCTTGTCATTAGCTTTTAATTTCAACAGCTACCTACTTGGTCTGCCCCTCTCTTTCCTCAGCTCAGGTATTTGTGCTGTTAGTGTGATTGTCAGTTCTGTTCTGCTTGAAAGGTTTCCGTGTATGTTGCTATGGATACAAGTGCCAGAATTGGAAAGAAATGAAGGGGGTATCAGGGTTTGACGTAGCTGTGAAGAAGGCTTAGTGCTGAAGGTTAGCTATTACTTTGGCAGAATCTATGTTATTTGACAATGAATCCATTTTAATAGAATATTTAAATGCATCTGTAATATATGGCACATCAAGATAGAAATATACGTAACTGGATTTAAAGCAAATGAATATTTTAAAACAGTTTTGAGTATATGCCCTATGGGACACTCACGAACTAAATGAACACTGTAAGTGTAATATGTAGAATCACCTAAGTAAGATGAGCAATTTTATTAGCTCTTTGCAGCTTTTTAGAATAGTAGCCTCTTCTTGTTATCTTTGTTTGTTTTCTCCTTTTCCTCTATAGCAAAGTGGAATTTTGTGAAGTTGCTATTAAGGAGATAAACACTTTAGTTGTTAAGGCATCTGGGGAGATAGGACTGATGGTGGTGTTTTCCTGAAGTCCATTTGTTTCCCACTGGAAATGTTAAAGAGCACCTGGGGAATGGTTGCCTCCATCTTTCCAATTGGGCGAACCTCAGGAATGCTAAAGGTTTTGATGAATTCTCTGTATAGCTGTATATTGAATACAAGATGTACATATATACATAATACATATTGTACATATATACATATTGTATTCAATATACAATATACAACTCACAGTTTTCATAACTGTCTAAACATATATCAAGACATTAGTCTCTTCCTAAAGCAATTGAGGGGGCTGCAGCTTCCAGTTGCAAAGCCAAACCTCTTTCTATCTTTCTTCTCTAATGTCTTGCTCCTTTCTCTTTAGATCTGGGATGTACAAAGGCTTCTTCTGCCCTGTCCTAACTTTCCCTGTACTTACTGCTTAGTACCTTTCCTAGCTGACTCAACAGAATGAAGTCACTTGTTTCTCTAAAATATATCTGATTTTGAAAAAAGCTCTGACTAATCTTTCTGTCTACTTCCCACTGTTCTGACAATTGCCTATAAAGCATTACTCTCCCATGAAGCCACAATTTTAGCCCTTTTTCTATTTTCTTACTGCTATCTATGGAGGAAAGTTCCTCCATTGCAATTCCTAATGTCATATCATCCTGGGAGTGCAGCATGGTGGGCAATAACATGGTAACAGAATGCTGGACACAAATCCTAGCTGTGGCACCTAACTAGTTCTATTTTTTTAGGATACTATTATTAAAAACATGTGGGTGTCAGTATCCTAATCATAAACTAGATTAATGACAACTAGCCTATAGAGGTTTTCTGAACTACATAAAATACATCATATGATAAGTAGATAGAAAGATGTACATGTCACAAATTATATGTGAACCAGTTGTAATTCATGGAGGCTGATAGACTCCAGGTATTAGGCAAACACATGTTAGGTCATGTACAAATATTTGCTTTTACCAAACAAATGTTTGTTTTCTTCTATGTGCTAAGCTCTAGGCTTGGCCTTGGGGGTAGGACAGGGGACAAAAGAAATGTGGTACTTGTTCTCACTGAGTGTATATGTATAGAGGGAAAGCAAGCAGCAAGTGAATAATTATAATCATGGGTGATGAGAGTGAGCAATTCTTGCAACCCATAGTTTTCAGAACTGTCTAAACATGTCATCTCATGGAAACCACCTGTATAGCCAGGGCAGGGATTTCTCTGCTCTCTGAAGTGTTTTGGGTCTACCCAGACAGCTCTGGGAATAAGGAAAGGTAGTCAGCCTTTCAAGAAGGACTCCCACAGAGGGCTCAGGCAAGAGGGGTCATGTGACTGACAGCAATAAAAGTTTTACTTAAGCCAGAGTCTGGCTGGGACTTTCTCGCTTTCACAAACAACACAAAGGATCTAATTCTTCCTAATAAGCAGAGCTACCAACAGCGGTCTGTACAATAACATTTTCGAAACCTGACCTTGTGACCCACAGGCTATCCTGAAACCATTGCAACCCACTTCCCCCCTTCTTCCCCATCACTCAATAAACATCCAGCCTGATCTATTGTACTGGGGAAGAGAAGGCCCAAGAAATAATTAGCAATCCCCTCTCTGTTCTGCAAAACTTACTCCAAATATCGAGCTTTCAGTGGCTCTGGAAAGACTAAGCAAAGATGATGTCCTAACCAGGGCGATTAGATGACAAAGAGCCTGCTGCTACTCTTCCGGAGCACCCTTGAATGCAGACCATTCCTCAGCATTCCTGCAAGTAGGTTATTAAGCATTGGCCCGCCTTAAAAGACTAACTTCTTTTCACACTAGAGACTTGTCTGCTTATAGCAGAACTACTCAATAGTGATTGGAATATGGACATACTTGGAGTCTCTTTCATTGAGAGATTTTTGAGGTAGACTATGCTAATGTTTCTACTGAGAAAAGAAAGGTTTAGAAGTCTCTATGTCACTGTGTCAACTTTGCTCAAAAGCCCTGTTGTGTAGGCTGAGACAACTCTTTGCTTTTCACCTGTCATTACAGCAGTTTCTGAGCAGTGATCTGGATTAATAGGAAACAGGAACTTTTGAGCATTAGACAAACTACATGGCCTGTGGTTAGAGTAAGATAAAAAGACAGAGTTGGGTTAGATTAGAGAGTAATCTGGAGCATAATGTGTCTTCACAGAAACAGAACATCATCTCATGAGATGGCATGGGATACTTCCACTCCTAGGGTAGTAACTGAGTATAAGGCGATGGTGAATAGTTTAATCAAGAGTTCAGAAGGTGAAGCAATGGAGACAAAGAGACAGTAGAAATGGTGATTAAAAACACAATCTCCAGGTTACTGGAGAGATGGCTCAGTGGTTAAAAGCACTGAATGCTCTTCCTAAAGACCTGGGTTAGATTTCTAGAACTCACATGGTGGCTCATAACCATCTGTTACTCTAATTCCAGGGAATCTGACATCCTTTTTTGGCCTTCAAAGGCACTGCATGTACATGGTGTACAGACATATACCCAGGCAAAAGAGCTATATATATATATGTAGCTTAAAAATCCATAATTTTCAGAGACAGGATACCAGAATGGGTACAAATTCTTCTGACTTCACTACTTCCTAGCTATGTGATAATCAGTGTGCTACAGTTGTATGACTGAGCTGTTTTCTCCTTATGTGTAAATAGAGGTACTGGTATAAAGTGGGAAGAGTCCTACCTACCCACGACTTATTCATTTTCATGTTAATCTTTGCTTTCCCCTCACCTTTCCTCTTTGCCTGTTTTTCAAGAGCCCTGGTTCTTTAAGCTGTATTACTCAGTCATATATGCCAACAGGTTGTCTCGAATTTAGCAATGAATTACCAACAAGAGACTAGAAAGGAAGGGGAAGAAAGAAGTGAAATTTCTCTGTATTACAAATAGGTGCTGGTATCTGAGACAGATTACTGGTAATAGCTATGTTTCCTCTATGATTCTGACTCTTCCTTCATAGCCTCCACCTTCAGTTTATGTCCTGTCCAGTGTAATCCAATAGAAATATAATGTGAACAACATATATCACTCAACATTTTCTGGTATCCATATTAAAAAGGTATAATACATAGGTAAAATCAATGCAATAGTACATTTTTGTTCACATAATATACACAAATTATTATGATTTTATTATATTAACACTTTAAAGTGCTAGTGACATGTTCAGTATATGTGTTGTATTATTTTATGATGTTAGTATTTGAAATCTAACGTGTATTTTTCACACCTATAGCCTGTCTTAGTGAGGACTAGATCAATTTCAAGTTCTCAATAGCTACATGTGACTAGTTGCCACTACATTGGGCCATACATATATGGCCTGCCTGCCCAGTAGCTCTAGTTTTCTACTTTGCCATACCACTTCCTGTTATTGTGCTCTCTATTGTAGCTGAAGTTGAACTTCCTGCTACTGATAATTATCAAATTGCTTTGTTATCTTTTGTTTGACTCTTAGATATTTCATCAATCATATTAACAGTTTCTTGTGTCAAGTTATCTTCACTCAAAATACTTAGGTCATTATCTCTTTCTGGCAGGATCTGACTAACTGAAAGAGGCGTCTATGTATAAAACACTTGTAACAGTAAAATCAGAAGTTTTTTTTTACTCAGCCTAGCCCTGAGGTCTGGACCTGCAGTACTAGATAAAAATATGGAGATTTTATATTAAGTTCAAATAATTTGTTCTATGGCTCAGTCTTATTACTTGCTAACACTTACTCTTAAACTAACCAATGACTCTTTTTTTTATTTTTAAAATATTTACTTTAGAAGTAAAAGATACAATAAACAAGAGACTGAGAAGGCTTCAGAAAAGCCATGGTATTTCACAGATTTTTTCTTTTTATCAGGGTTGCATGTTATGAAGTAGAGATTAAATTTGCAAGCAAGGATCCATTCACCTATACTACTTATGAGACTATTATAATGCTGTAAGAACTTCCTAATGATGTCTTTTAAATAAAATTAATTATTTGTAATTACTTTATTTTTATTTTATTTTATTTTATTTTTTCTTTTTTCAAAGTCCCTTCCCCCTCCCACCACATCTTGTCATTTTTCTTCTCTGCAACTTCCCATCCCCTCCCTGGGCAGGCAGCAGACACTCCTATGGTCCCACTGACCCAATAATGCTTGGATCAGTCTCCACTCCTGGCAAATCCATTTTTGTCCCCCCTTCTCCAAGAGTGAGTCTGGTGTTCCTATAGTCGGAGTGGGGTCCAAAGAGTCAGGCCAGGGTGTTTCTGATCCCAACCTGTTCAGTGGTTGTGGTTTGCCGCTTGGGCATGTTTGGCTTTTTTTCTTGTTTGTTTGTTTAGAGACCACTAGTGAGTGAGTACATCCCCTGCTTATCTCTCTGAGTTTGTGATACCTCACTCAGGAGGATGTTCTCCAAATCCATCCATTTGCCTGCGAATTTTAGGATATCATTTTTTCTTACTGCTGAGTAGTATTCCATTGTGTAGATGTACCACAGTTTGTTAATCCATTCTTCAGTTGAGGGACATCTAGGTTGTTTCCAGGTTCTTGCTATTACAAATAATGCTGCTATGAACATAGTTGAGCTAATACCTT
>PVIH01016287.1:0-46170 GCA_004025045.1 Sigmodon hispidus | reverse complement strand
GGTTGTTTGGTTTGGTTTGGTGGGGTTTTTTTTGTTTGTGTTTGTTTTGTTTTGTTTTGAGACAAGATTTCTCTGCGTAACTGCCCTGACTGTCCTAGAACTCATGTGGTAGATCAGACTGGCCAGAAACTCACAGAGATCCTCCTGCTTCTGCCTCCCAAGTGCTAGAATTAAAGGCGGGTGCCACCACTGCCAGGCAAGCAGAAGCTTCTTAAAATTATTTATATCTTATGTGTATAAGTGTTTTGCCTGCATATATGTAAGTGAACTTCATGCATGCCTGGTGCCTGAAGAGCTCAGAAGAGTGCATCTGTTTCCCTAGAACTGGAGTTACAGACAGCTATAAGCTGCCATGTGGGTGCTGGGAACTGAATCTGGGCCCTATAGAAGATTGGCTAGTGGTATTAATTGTTGAGCTATTTTTCTAGCCACCCCTCACCCGGAAGAACCTTTAAAATGCTGATATTTGAGGCTGGAGAGATGGTTTAATAGTTAAGAAAATCTCACTATAACATGAATGACAAATTCCCCATAAGCTACATAGATGGTGTCCCAATTTCATTGATGTTGTTGTGATAAAACACTCTGACAGAAAGTAACTTTGGGGAGAAAGGAGCTTTTTTAAGTTTACAATTATACAGTCCATCATTGTGGGGATGTGATGTGATAGCTGGTCATATCACACTCACAATCAAGAGCAGAGGAATAGTGTCTTAGTTAGGTTTTTATTGCTGTGAAGAGGCTCCATGATCATGGCAACTCTCTTAAAGGAAACGTTTAACTGAGGTGGCTCACTTACAGTTTTATAGGTTTAGTGCATTACCACCTTGGCAGGGAGCATGACAGCATGCAGGTGAAGTTGGTGCTGGAGCTGACCATCTTCCCATCTAGACCCAAGCAACAGGAAGTTGACTGACTGCCACACTGAGTGAAGCTTGAGAAAAAGACCTCAAAGCCCACCCCCACAGTGACACACTTCCTTCAACAAGGCCACACCTCCTCCATCAAGGCCACACCTCCTCCAACAAGGCCACACCTCCTAATAGTGCCACTCCTTTTGGGGGCCATTTTCTTTCAAACCACCAGAAATAGGTCTCTATATGTTTATTTGCTTATTCTCAGCTCAGTTTCTTCAGTCTCTGCCTAGAGAAGGTTGCCTCCCATGGCGGGTTGGGGGGGACTGGGCCTTTCCACATCTATATTAACTTAGTTAAAATAATCACTCACAGACTTGCCCACAGGCCAACTCAGCGTAGACAATAGCTTACTGAGTCTCTCTTCCCAAATGATTTGTGACCTGTCAACTTGACAATTAAAGTGAACCAGCTCACACTGACTCCCTCCTCCTCCTCAGTTAGCCTTCCACACTGTACTCCAGCACCTTCCAAGACCATGTGCATCTGGGGCTGAATGTTACACAAGTAGTGGGCGGGGTGCAGGTGGGAGTGGCTGAGTCTTGGCCAAGGGGCTAATAATGATCTTCTTTGCCCCTCCTTCTTTAAGGGACATCAACAGGCTGGTTTTGCCTGTCTTTTGAAAAGTCGAGGCTGCTCTGGTGGAGACGGTGATCGCTGTCATGCTCAGAGGAGAGCTCCCCTAATCTAAAGTGTTACCCTGTAGCTTCCTTTCCTTTTTTTAATATTTATTTTTATTTTATGTGAATTGGTGTTTTTCTTGCATGTATAACTGTGTAAGAGTGTCAGATCTTGGAATTACAGACAGTTGTTAGCTGCCATGTGGATGCTGGGAATCGAACTCAGGTCCTCCAGAAGAACAGTCGGTGCTCTTAACTGCTGAACCATCTCTCCAGCCTCGTAGTTTCCTTTCCTGATCAGGTTAGGTGTCTCCAACTGCAGATAGCAGATGACAGTCTTACCCTGGATGGAGTGGGGACAGGAAGAAAATAAACTTTCAGCAGAGAACAGGTGGGAATCTTCATACTGGGGGCTTAACAGCATATCTGAAGCTTTCTAGATGGATCTGTGACTGAATGAAGTCCAAGTGCCTGGATCTGTAGGCACCATCACAGATTCACCAAGATTGTCATCTACAGACTGGCTTTTTTCTTTTCTGAAAGACAATTCCCATGAATCACTGATGATCGGGCTGGGTAAACAGACACCCCAGGCAACTGTCAAAGTTTCCATGAGTTTGCAGAAGCAAACCTACCTACTAATAGAAGTTACTAGAAACAAAGCCCACTACTCTCTTTGGGTAGTAGAGATATTTGTTTAAAATTGAACCAAAGAATCAGTGCCCAGGACTCGAACAAAAGGAAAAACAGTTGGAGAAGTGCTGCATGGATGTCATGTGACTGGGTGGACCTGAGGACTCTGAAGAGACATTTCAGGGGTGCTCTGTAGGTAAACCTGTAAACAGATAAATCTCCCTCACCTGACTGTTCCCAGATAACCATTCAGAGTCTTATATTAATTATAAATGTTTGGCCTATGGCTCAGGCTTATTACTAGCTAGCTCTTGCAACTTAAACTAACCCATTTCTATTATGTTTCCACAGTGCCGGTGGTTTACCAGTTCTTTCACATCTTGCTCCTTGCTCAAAGTGTCTACCCTTCTTTTTCTCCTTCTTTAGTTTGAAGGTACCACCTAACCTTATTCTGCCTGGCTATTGGCCAAAACAACTTTATTTATCAACCAATGAAAGCAATACATATTCACAGTGTACAGAAAGACATTCCACAGCATAAACTAAAGAGGGGAACAGTGTTGGTGAATATTAATTTAAGATACGTTGCATTCTTTTATGCTATGGAACATTTGTTTAATGATGCAAAGATGTGCTGCATTTTTTATGTTGCATTTGTTTAACTCTGTGAAGCTGTTACTTTGCCTGTCTAAAATACCTGATTGGTCCACTAAAGAGCTGAACAGCTAATAGCTAAGCAGGAGAGAGAGATAGGCAGGGCTGCTAGGCAGAGGGAATAAATGAGAGAAGAAATCTAGGCTCTGGAGAACAAAGAACAAGGACCGAGAAAAGAAGGAGAGGAGGACACCAGAGGCCAAACACTCAGCCACCCAGCCACTCAGCCAGCCATGGAGTAAAAAAGAATATAGAATAAAGGAAGGTAAAAAGCTCAGAGGCAAAACATAGTAAAGAGAAACAGGATAACTTAAGTTGGAAAAGCTGGGTAGAAACAAGCCCAGCTAAGGCCGGGCCTTCATAAGTAAGAATAAGTGTTTATATATTTATTTGGGAGCTGGGTGGTGGGCCCCCAAAGGAAAACAACTATAGGGCAGCAGCTCATGCTGACAACCCCTCTTGAGAGAAAACCAAGGACCTGTGTGTAAAACACAGAATTTGGAATTTCCCAGCCAAGCACAACTTTTTGTCATTAAAATGAGTCTGCTGTTAGAACTGGAGAGATGGCTCAGAGGCTAAAACAGATTTCTGCTCTTGTACAGGATCTGAGTTCAGTTCCCAGCACCCACATGTCAGCTCATAACCCTCTGGAACTCCAGTCCCAAGGGGATCCAACACCCTCTTCCCAGCCTCTTGGGCTTCTACATGCACATAATGTGCACATATACACTCAGCCCCCTACACACACACACACACACACACACACACACACACACACACAAACTAAATAACTTTTTGAAATGCATCTGCTTTAAGAGCAGCTGCTATTAACTGCTAAGCTACTTCTCCAGGCCAGTTTCTAAAGAACATTGTTGAACTGATGCAACGCAGCACATTGCTGAATATAGTAGCAAAACCTTCTTTTCACTGCTGTGTACATTCATTTGATGACCATTTGCCTTTTAGAGATATTTTGTTGGTATCTTTTCTCACACTATCAATGAAACACATCTTTCTAGCACCAATTTTAAGAGTACAAGATCCTTTCTCCTGAATTTGAAAACAAAATAAAAATAACCACTACCTCTACTTCTCTATATAACCATTTCACTCAATTTGCTAGCCAGTGCAATAAAAGAAAAAGAAATAAAAGAAATTTAGAAGGTTGTGAGCCACCACGGGGTTGCTGGGAATTGAACTCAGGACCTCTAGAAGAACAGCTAGCACTCTCAACCTCAGAGCCATCCCTCCAGCCCCAAAATGAAAGAAATTTAGAAAGCAAACATAAATGTGATCTTCTTTTCTCTTTTGTGGATGCCTCGAACACATACATATGTAGGAAAGAAAGCAAAGGAATGCAGTATTGAAATCAGCAAGTGGATTTATCAGTGGATAGATGTAAAAAAGAAAAAAGTTCTATATAATTATCAATATTTGAAAAGTAATGTTTTAAATACTATTTATTAATTCTGGTATGTAGGTGTATGAGAGAGAGAGGACATGATAAAATACTTACATTTAGGAAATCTTGGAGTGTAAGTTTTCCAACACAACATGAATAACCTGGAGAAATAACTTGGATGATGAAAGATTCATTTAGGCTCAGGCTTTCTGAGGTTACTTCAAAATAAAAGACTAAAAAAATATAACATGAGGACCACAGAGATGGCTCAGCAGTTAAGAACTCTGGCTGCTCTTCCAGAGGCCCTGGGTTCAATTCCCACCATCCACATAGCAGCTTATAATGATTTATAACAGTTCCAGGATACCCCGTGTCCTCTACTGATGTCCCCTACAAGCACCAGGCACGCATTTGGTTCACAGACATGCATGCAGTTAAAACAATCATAAACTTTTTTTAAAATTAAGTAATATAATTTGTAATATTAAAAAAGCATAGGACTTTGAATGAATTTATTAAAAGATACACACAAACTCTATTAAAACCACAAAAAAAAATCTTTAATCCTAGCACTTGGAGAGGCAGAGACAAGTAAATCTCTGGTAGTTTGAGGTCATCTGGTCTATATAGCATGTTCTAGGCCAATGAGGCCTACATAGTAAGACCCTGTCTCAAAACAAATAAATATGATTGATACAAATTAAAGATATAAATAATTGAAGGAACCACACCTGGCACAATGAAAGATAGAACAAGCTGGCATTGTTCTCAAGATGAAATGCAATGTCAACCAAAAGCCCAGCATCTTTATAAAATATCACTCACTGTACGGGGACTTAGTACAGGCAAGACAAGAAGAAGGAACGTTCTGTCAACAGTCAGACTATAATATTTTAGACTTATGACTTAGTCCTTTTCTAACTACTTAACTATGCCTTTGTGACATAACAACCAGCCATGGACAGGGAGGATGATGTCTCAGTGGGTAGTGTATACCATGCAAGCATGAAAATGTGACTTTTATTTGAGGCCAGCTTGGTCTACAGAACAAGTTTAATGACAGCCTGCTCTACAGAGCAAGTTCCAGGACAGCCAGGGCTACACAGAGAAAATCAAAACAAATATCTCACTTTTATAACCTAGCACCCACATAAAAGCCAGGCAAGGTGATGTATGCCTGTAGATCCCTTGCTGGGGAGACAGTAAAAGGTAGATCAATCCCCAGGGCTTGCTGGCCAGCCAATCTAAGCAAATCAGTGACCTCCAAGTACAATGAGAAACCTTGTCTTGTCAGAGAGAATGAACTCAGCCGGTGTCACCTCATAGGTAGTGGGAACTGTAGGTCCCAAGAATTCAGAGAACACAGACTCTGAGGATTTTTCTTTTAACAATCAGCACTGTCTGGAGGAGTGAGCAGATCAGCCCTGCATAGACTTGCGGTGTCTGAATCAGATACAGAAAGACGTGACGGAGACCACTAGTCCCCTCCATGCTATGGGTCCAGCTTCCTTTGACTCTATTAGCCCCCACAGTTCAGGGAGGTGCTTTTCCTGGAACATGACATGAAATTGAGTCATTCAAGATGACTTTTTAATTTTTGTTTCCCCAGATATACATTTATCTTTTTAGATTAGCGAATGGGATAAGGGTTTAACCAAACAAGGCTTTGTGGCTTGCTGGCCAGATTAACCAGACAGCCAATAGTCATGACTGGACAATGAGCAAAGCAGTGTCCAAACACAAGCCTAACCCTGCCTTCATCTCCCCCAGTGCTTAGTATCCTCATCTTTATCAACATTTCCCACTGGTGAGAATATGCGGACAAAAGGTGTCTCTCGCAGGCACGGTGACAGACTCGGAACCGGGACCTGAGACTCTGGGATCTCAAGGGGAAAGGGGACACTAGTAGCACCCAGAGCAGAACACTGTCCTCCCCTTCCTTCCCGACTTCAGCTGGCAAGTCCAGACCTTCTGCTTCCACGTATCACCAAAGCCTGAGAACCGGGACTCTGCTGGGACCTTCTCTGTTCTCACACACCCTGAAGCCAGGAGACGTGGGCTATAGCCCTTGACCCGCTTCTAACTAGTGTATGACTCTGACTGGTGACTTAGCCACTCTCTTCTCAGCGTCACCACAGTGGAAAGAATGATGCTTACTGTCTCTTCTATACATCAAGCTTTCAGCTGAGTGCACTTTAAAAAGTTACATCATTGCAGAGAGGAATGTCATGTTGAATGAACTTAAGCCAGACACAAAGGGACCGATACTGACATCTGTGAGATCCTTAGAATAGCCAGACTCCCAGAGACAAATTGGTCAACTAAGAGGGTGTAGAGGAAGATCAGATAACTAAGATCTGAGATGAAAGTCAGGACACACTTAATAATTTTATAAGAAGAAAAATCATTACTAGTAAGCCCCATGAACAAAATGGACATAGTCCTAGAAAAGACACCCACCAAGACCAAATCACAAAGATATAAACAATCTGTATGCTCTGGAGGCATGGGGTTTGGTGGCAGTATCGGGTAGGTCTGTGCACAGTTGGCACAGAATGCAATGCCCAGGGCTGGGCTCCTAGCTCAGTGAGCAGCTTTGAAGAAAAGCCTATGGGCCTGGTGCACAAACCAGCGTGTGGCCCCACCCCACTGTGCAGCTGGAACTCCAACACCATGCCCTCTAATCCCTCAGTGCCATACAGCTCTTGGGGTCACTCAGCAGTCATCCTTACAACCTCCTTCCACACCAGAAGGTTCCATTGTCATCCCTCTCCCCAGGGATACAGGCAACCATGGAGCCCGCTGGACATTGGATTCAGCAGCAGCAGCTACCAAGATGAGGGACCACCCTGCCCCTTGGAATGACAGCATTCGTTGAGATAGGGAAAGTTCTGTCTGTTTTGTGTGTTTAGATGGATCTATGCTTTCTGATGTGTCTGTGGTATTGTTGCAGACATGGAGTCAGTGCAGAACTGGGTCAGGCTCTGTCGAATGTGTGAATGATGGTATGTTTTTGTCTCCTTTGAGTATGCGAGGTTTCTACCAATACCATTGGCTGCTTTGACAGCTGGGGCTCAGAATTACCCCTGAGCTTTCTGGCCACTGGATCCAATTTAATAGGAGGAAGTCAAATGCTTTGGGGATATGAATAATACTAAAATTGTTTTATGCTGTTTGGTTTTTTCAAAAAGCTGGCTCTGGAATTGGATTATGGTCCCTTTTTAGGACCCAGGCATGCCTTAAATGTCTTTATGTCTGAGGTCAGAGGAATCATCTGAAACTGTGACCAGGAACAGAGAACAAAACAGAACAGCTAAAAAGATGATTGGTTTTACTTCGTTGGCTAAGGCTTTTGTTAAGATATAAGCCTTATCTCAAGATTTATATTATATGAACTTTTTGTACCTCAAGATTTAATTTAGTAAGTATGGTTAAAAATCTATAAGATCTGTGGGAAAAAAAAACAACTTAAAACTTGTAACACAGGGTTGATAATTAAAATTGTATGCATATATAATATTACTTAAAAGAACCATGTGGCATGACAACATCTTGGGATATAAGCAACATGTGACTTCTGCCACCTTTTGGCAGCCACATGCCTGGAAACTGCCGTCTTTGCTAGAGTTGGAGAGGATGAATGTCATGTGACTCCACAACCCTCTTGATTAAAGGTGACCCCTTGGTGTGGGCCAATCAAAGAGGCAACAAGTCTCCAAGATATTTTGAAGTAGGATGAATTTTTGTTATGATAACTCCTGTCCTGAAAACAAAGTTTATAAAAAATATAATTTTTTATCTTTTTTTAAAGATTTATTTATTTATTATGTATACAGTATACAGAAGAGGGCACCAGATCTCATCATAGATGGTTGTGAGCCACCATGTGGATGCTGGGAATTGAACTCAGGACCTATGGAACAACAGTCAGTGCTCTCAACCTCTGAGCCATCTCTCCAGGTCCAAAAGATAGAATTTTAAAACAACGCTTATTTAATAAGGCATTAAAGCTGCATCTCTATGCTTTCATGTACAAGAAGATACTTTGCTGGCAGCTAAACTTTTAACATAAGGTAGTATTGGTTCTAAAGACATGAAGGGGTCAGGAGAACAACTGAGGCTCACCTGTGTGTGACAGGGCCACAGTGCCTAAAGACAGTCCAGTTGCAATGACACTAGCAGTTTTGGAAATGCTGACGCCATATGACAGTCACCAGAAAACACCAACTGCAATGAAATGAAGCCAGCTGGGCCTTAGAACACAGGCTGTATATGCTGCCAAGACAGGGGCCAAAAGTGTGTCCACGCCCCTTGAGGAAGCTGAGAGGATTGTGAATGGACTCCAGATATTGAGCATTGAGTTGTTTGCATTGTTGAAGCTTGGATTTTCATTGTGTAGATTCTAGTTAAGTCCTGTATCTCTGAAGTACAAGAAAGGCACTGTGTGTTTTGATATTGCAGAAACAGACACTGAGAAATTTTAAATTTCTTTAAGAGAAAATTTTGGAGTTTCATATAAAATTTAAATGGGAAAAAACTGGACATTTTTTAAAGTATAGATTTTAAAAATATTTAAATTTATAAATTTTATAAAGTTTATAAGGCTATGGAATATTTTAAGTTTATAAGATATCTTATTTTACAAAGTATTTATTAATATGCAGTCTTTCAAAAAATAAATAGAAGTCTAAAAAAATTAGATGGGACTCTCTTTCTCTCTCTGCCCTGGTCTTGGGATTTATCCCCTGCCCTCAATTTCTAGGACTGTGGGCCTGAAAGCTCCAAATGTAAGGTTTTCCTTTAAGATCCTAAACCTTAACTTCCAACCCTTGTCTATTTCTGTCTCAGGAGATTTGAGTAAAAGACACCATCCAGGAAACAGTTGCTGGTTACAAACTGCTCCAAATAGCTATAACCCCTGGACTTGCTGAAGGCTGTTGTGAACCACTCCAGCCTACAAATTGTTCCTTGTCTCCTCAGTTGGGTCAGTGAACCGGATGCTTCTGATGACTGTCCCATTGCCTGAATCCCTTTCCAGTCCTTGACTAGCATCCAGCCTTCCTGCGCCCTGACAACAATGTCTTGGTTTCAGCAGGAAGTAGTTACAGAAGAGAATATATCACCCTTTATCCTCAACAGGATGGGATGTTAGGCCAAAAGGAAACAGTATGACATAGGGAATAAAATGGCTAGCTATAGTGCCTACTGGAACACCAGAAAATAAACCTATTAAAATAAAATAGGCCCAAATCTACCAGCATGTAGATTCATTAGCTGAAGTAGTTCTACAATCTGATAGGGCACTTGATCTTCTCTATGTAGAATAAAAAGGTTTTATATGGCTTTTAGAGAAAATCCTTATTTCTATATAAACTATCTGGAAGTCATTAAAGATAATCTGGATGTATTCAAAGAAACACTGAAAAAAAAGGGACCTGAGATGAACTATATGACTGGTGCCCATTCTCATTTCCAGGATCCTCCTGGATAGTAACTGATATCAACCATCACGGGGCCTTTGGCCCTTCTGTTTCTGCTAGCTCTTACATTAGTAATGCTTTAATTAGATCCATAAATTCCAGTATGGGTGCTTTTAAGTTGATGGTTATTAAACCCCAATATAACCAGATGCTAACTATAGAATCAAGAATTTGACTCAGGATGTAACTCAAGGAAAAAAATGTGAGACTAAAACAGGAATAATATACCTTGTATGTTCATGGGAGACCAAATCAAGAAAAATATACTGTAAACAAATGTTTCTTGTCCCAACAAATCACTTATATTAATTACAAAATGCTTGGCTGATAGCTCAGGCTTATTACTAACTAGCTCTTACATTTTAAGTTATCCCATATTCCTTATTTACACTCTTCCATAGAGTGGTACCTTTATTAGTATAGCACATTCATCTCCTGCTCCCTCTGCATCTGGCTGGTGACTCCTCAGTCCGCCCTTCTCCTTTCCATCATTTCTAGTTTGGTTACCCCATGTATACTTCCTGGCTGGATACTGGCCAGTCAGCATTTTGTTAAACCCATTTGAGTGACAAATCTTTACGATGTACAAGAGGATTATTTTATAGCAATATACCTTGTAGGTTAAGTATTCTGTTTGTACTTAAGACAGTTAAGAGAAATGGGGGCTGGAGCGATGACTTAGTGATTAAGAGCACTAGCTTCTTCCAAAGGACTCAAGTTCAATTCCCAGCATCCACATGAAAGTTCACAACTGTTTGTTACTCTAGTACCAGGGGATCCAACACCCTCACACAGATATACATGCAGAGAAATACCAAAACACATAAAATAAAAATAAATGAATCTTTAAAATAAAATAAGTTCCTGTTTGTCCTGTGTTAAGTTCTTGCAAGGTAAGGTTTCTTTTTGTAATTATGAATAAGTTCCTGCTTCTTAGATCTGATGCAAGCTGCTGGCAACCCCATTCGCATGATGTGTATCCTTCCCTTGCAGTATATCTTTCTAACAATGTGTAACAGGTGGCTCCCTCACCTCTGTGAACACCACAGCTCTCCTATAAAAAGGACTTCAAGAAGCCGGCAGGGGCTGCTGTTTTAAATCCCAACTCAGGGTGAGACAACCGGCTGACTAGTCCCTGCTACACCTCAAAATAGAGCTTGCCTTAATTAGACAATTGTAGAATTGGTCTTTTCTCTTTGTGGCTCTCAGTTTAACAGAACAAACCAAAGGGTGGGTGACATTTACTCAATGGGTAAAGTCATTTGCTGTCAATCTTGACAACCTGAGATTGAAATCTAATAACCTCATCGTAGAAGGAAAGAACCAACGTCAATGAATTGTCTTTTGGCCTCCATAATTATATACAGGCTTGCCTGTACACACACACACACACACACAGAGGTAATTGACTGAGCAGGTAAATGTACTTACACCCAAGCCTGAAGACCTGAGTCCAGTCCCTGGGAACCCCAAGCTGGGCAGTGGTGACGCATGCCCTTAATGCCAACACTCAGGAGACAGAGGAAGGTGGAGGTCTGTGAGTTTGGAGTTAGCCTGGACTACAGAGCAAGTTCCAGGACATGCTCCAAAGCTACTCAGAGAAACCCTCAAAATATCAAAGAAAGAGAGAGCAAACTCCAGAAAGCTACCCTTTGACCTCTACTCTATGTGATATGGCATGGCACATGCATACATGTACACACACACACACACACACACACACACACACACACACACACACACACACAATGTAAAACAAAGCACAAAACCTCACCAAGATAAAAAAGCAACTCATTCCCAGGACCCTTCCCTCCACTCTCCCTGCGACTCCGCTTCTTAATAAAAACTAACCTTCCTACTCTTTAATTATTTTTCGGTGACATCCACGCTAGAAAGGAAGAATTGAAATTGTTCACCGGTAACATTGTTGTATACATAGAAAATGTCACCAACTATATAAAAAAAAAATTTAAAACTATCCAACAAATACTGAAGAGTTCTAGGGTGCACAGTAACACACAAATACCAATTTTATTTCTAACCTAGAAAAGAAAATTATAAAAATCATTTCATTTTAAATTAATTGCTCCAAATAAATAAAATAATAAGCTGGAAATGTAGCTCAATAGTGAAGTGTTTGCATGTGAGATCCTAAGTTTGAGTCCCAGTCCAGCAAGACAAAAAAAAAAAAAAAAAAAAGAATAAAACACTAGAAACTACCAAAATATTCCTAAAAAATTTTGAGAACATAGTAACAAATAAAAAAACATTTATGTTCATGGCTTGAAAGGCTTAAAATCAAAAGTCATGTATAGATTCAGTATAAACTCTATCAAAACCTCTAAATATTACTCTTTCCATACATGTGAAAAGCTATACTAAAATTAATGTAGAAGAAGGGCCTGGTTTGTACACCTATAATTCCAGCACTTAGAAGGCTGAGACAGGAGGATCACCCCAAGTTTGAGGCCAGCCTGACCTGAGAGCCCATCTTAAAATAGAAAAAAAGAAAAGAAACACAAAACCGTATGGAACCTGAACAGTCAAAATGACCATGAAAGAGAAGAAAGAGAGAGCTCAGTGCTTAGGGTCACCTGCCACTCTTGCAGAGAGAGCTCAGTGCTTAGGGTCACCTGCCACTCTTGCAGAGAGAGCTCAGTGCTTAGGGTCACCTGCCACTCTTGCAGAGAGAGCTCAGTGCTTAGGGTCACCTGCCACTCTTGCAGAGAGAGCTCAGTGCTTAGGGTCACCTGCCACTCTTGCAGAGAGAGCTCAGTGCTTAGGGTCACCTGCCACTCTTGCAGAGGACTAGAGATCAGTTCCCAGCACCCGTGTGAGGCAGCCCCTGAGGAACTGATGCCTCCAACTTCTGCAGCCCTGTGCATTCCTGAGGATATATCATATCCATTTACATACACACATACAAATACTTAAAATCATCTTTTAAAGAAATAAAATCAAGAAGAACAAAGTAGAGGGTTCACAGAATCTCCCAACACTTTATAAACTTGGGCAGGTTTCTTCATCTGCAGATGGGAACTACATCACCCACCCACTCACCTAAATCACCTTTAAGCATCAAATGAGTCATGTTAGTTATGGTTTCTATTGCTGTGAAAAAATACATGTCCACAGAACTCTTAAAATAGAAAATATTTATTAGAGCTAGCTTACAGTTTCAGAGGTTTAGTTACCATCATTATAGTCATGATGGGACATGGTAGTGTGCAGACGGACATGGTGCTGGAGAAGAAGTGGAGGGTTCTACATCTTGATCTGAAGGCAACAGGAAGTGAACTGTGTTCCATACCTGGCTTAGCTTGAGCATAGAAGACCTCAAAGCCCACCCCACAGTGATACACTTCCTCCAGCAAAGTCATATGAACTCCAACAAAGCCACGCCTCCCAATAGTGCCACCCTTTCTCTATAGGGCCATTTTCTTTCAAACCATTACATGAGTAAATTACAGAAAGTAGGAAGGAGAGACTGGGACATAGTACCAGATAAGGAAAGCTCTGTGTACATGTGTGTCTGTCTGTCTGTCTGTGTATATGTATGTATGTATGTGTCTGTGTGTATGTCTGTGTGTATATGTGTGTGTCTGTCTGTCTGTGCGTATCTGTGTGTGTGTCTATCTGTGTGTGTCTGTGTATGTGTGTGTATGTGTCTGTGTTTCTGTCTGTGTGTGTATGTGTGTGTCTATCTGTGTGTATGTGTGTCTGTCTGTGTATCTGTGTGTGCAAGTGTGTGTGTCTGTGTGTGTCTGTCTGTCTGTCTGTGTCTGTACATGTGTGTGTATGTGTCTATGTATCTGTCTCTGTGTGTGTATATGTGTCTGTGTGTCTGTGTGTGTCTCTGTGTATGTGTATATTTGTCTGTGTGTGCTCATGCATGTATGAGATCAAACCTAGGTTTACACATGTGCTAAGCAAGCATTCACCTACTGAGCTACACCCTCACCCCATTATTATTATTTTGTTGGTGCACCTTGACATTTGGGAATGTCTACATGTATGAGAATGCATGATGATAAAAATATCTCTTACATTCTAAGAGACTGTAACTTTGGCCAGACCTCACAGCCACAATTATTAATATACCTTGAATTCTCATAGACTTAAGATTGTCACCCTACTGTGTACTCAGTCTGTTGGGTTTTTTAAACTTGCCTGTTTAAAAAAAAAAAAAAAAATGTAAAACCCAACCTCACCTGCTTTGAATTTCCTATGTAATCAACTTTTACAACCTAAGCTAATGCATAGTTCTGTTCAAGTTATACTCTCTTGCAAGCCCTCACCCAGAGTGATACATGTTCATCAAATCTGAAAACAGCAAAAATAGAGGTTGAAAGCAATTTTATAAATATCCACCCTAAATATGGAATACAACATTTGGATACTGGTTGATAAACAGTGGTATTTGTAATAATGCTTATTATCTGGGTCAGCTGGGGTGAGTGGGAGTCAGTGATCTAATCCCTCATAAAAATCTGTTAAAGTGTTCTGTAAAGTATCCCTCATTCCTTCCCTGTGTGATGTTTCCTGTGCTGTTCAACAAAAGACAGAGCAGGGCACTTTGCTGTGGAAAGACATGCAGACACATCCACACAGCCACACAGGGACATTTTTGCTAGACAACCACCAGATAATCTCTTGGAATACACAACAGATAGACAAGAGGACAGAAAGACACAGGGATTACAAAGAAGAGATTCAAATCTTGGTTAAATGGCACCAAGAGGAAGTGCTTTGGTTTCTTTCCTTAATTGGTGACACCAGTGCTTTATTGGTTACTTGGAGCATAGTTTAAAAGCATTTAATCCATGCACGCATGGACATCCAGCTACCTGCAAGTGCCTCCATTAAGTGATGCCCATTTCTGGGAAATATTCTTTTGCTAAAACCAAGTCAAGAGTTGGAGCCAAGAATCCAGAAGGGAAATGAGCCAGAAAGGTGAATCACATGTCTCATGCAAACAGGGGAAACCCCAGAGTTGCCATGCTCAGAACTTCATGGGCTATACCAGAATGTACCGTCTGCATAAACTAGATGGGGAGAGTTGGGTGTTTGTGACCTATCAGTTGACTTGATGTTGGCAGTAAGTAAAAGATACCTGCCCCTGCCTCTAAAGCCAACTCATTCCCTCCTGTTGACCATAAAACTGCCCAGCTGTCTTGAGTAGAAGACATTGCTCCTCATCCCAGCCTTTCCTTTGGCACCCTAAGAAAGAAGCTGTGCCTCTTAGAGGACCCCTGATGGGCAAGGCATAGTGATTGATGCTCACTTGTAATTCCAGGACTCTGAAGGCAAAGGCAGAAGATTGTTACAAGTTCAAGGCTAACCTAGTACACATAATGAATTCCAGGCTAGCCAGAGCTACATGGTAAAAGTCTGTCTCCAATAAATAAATAAATAAAAAGATAATCCAGGGATAAGAGATGGATCTGGGGAGATGGATTGGTGGCTGCTATATAAGCCTGAAGACCTGAGTTTGGATCCCCAGCACCCAAAAAAAAGTAGAGATTATGGTGCACAGCTGCAACCCCAACATGGGGGTGACTGGAGGAGAATGAGTTGTCGAGCCAGTGTGTCTGGGATGGTGAGTTCCAGGTTCAGTGAGAAGAGACACTGTTTGAAAAATAATAATAAATGAGATGGTGGGCTGGTGAGATGGTTTCAGTGGATAAAGGCTTTTGCCACCAAAATGACCTGAGTTTAACTCCTGGGACCCACATGGTAGAAGGAAAGAACCGAGACCAAAAAATTGTCTTTTGATATCCACATGTGTACACATGCACTAAAAATAGATATTAAAACCTTGAAGATGGAGGGCAATTGAGACTAATGCCTGATGCTGACCTTGAGCTTCTACCTGTGCTCACATGGGAGAGCACATTTGTGTGTAAGTGTGTGCACATGCATGCATGTGTGTGTGTGCACATGTGTGTGTGCGCACATATGCGTGTATGTGTGTGTGTGCGCGTGGGTGTATGTGTATGTGTGTGTGTGTGTGTGTGTGAATGCATGTAACATGTGTGCAGATGCTCATGGAGAAGAGAGCGTTGGAATCTCTGGAGCTGCAGTTACAGACAGCTGTGACTCACTCATATGCATATTAGGAACTGAAATAAACATGAGTCTCTTCCTCTGGAAGAGCAGCAAGTACTCTTACTTATTAGGCCATCTCCCCAGGAAGTTCATTTTCTTTTTATTTGAGAAGAGGACTAAATTAAACTAGCCACATCAATCTGGTTGTATGGACATGCAGTGATATCAAGATATTCATTAGGACTCATGTAAAATATATTTCTTTAATGTGTATGTGTGTGTGTGTGCCTGAGTGTATGTGTCTGTACCACATAAGTGCAGTGCCAGAGAAAGTCAGAAAAGGGTATTGGAGCCCTAGAATTGGGATTAGAAGTGATTGTGAGCCACTTTGTGGGTGCTGGGAACCAAACTGTGGTCTTAACCACTGAGCCATCTCTCCAGCTGCTAGTGAGGAGGTGGCTATATATGAAGTTATAAACAAAACCCTTTGCCCAATACTAAAGGAGGGAGCAAGGGCAGAGACTGGAGGCCCTCCACAAATGCCCACAGACTGATAGAGGGCTGCATATGCTGCCGAGCCTTTGCCTAGGCAATTACAATACAGACATTCCTAGCCAGCTGTAAAAGAATCAGGAGAGAAGGCAAGAAAATAAGAGAATTGAATCCCGGCCAAAGTGTCCCAGAAAAAACTGTCTTTAAGTACAAATCACACATTGCTACTGGGCCAGCTTGTCTGCTAGTTGGGAATGGAAAGAAAGCCTAGGGCCCGGATGTTGTCTCTGAGTAAGAATGACTCTTGCTGGAGATGTCAGGCGTGGCTAGTTTCCACCAGCCAGCAGGACCACATTGTAAGGATGCCAAAACAAGCAGCTGGGAATTCCCTGCAACCCAAGCGGTACAGTCAATGCTGTATCTGTGTCCTCTTTGAAAGGCTGTCTGCTTGTTTCACTTTCTCTCTTGACAGCATCACACGGGGTAAATACAGTATTGTGCAAGTTGTAGCAGAGGAAGCACTGGAGTTTGGGGGTGGCTTGAGTTACTTGTACCCTTTGTGAGTCTAAATTCCCTCTTTTCTGAAAGTCAAGCTGAGGTGAGCAACCGCCTCTGAACTGGTTTTGAAGGTGCTGGGCCAGAGATTCAAGCATGGTGCCGGTGAGCAGTTAGAAGTGACTGCTCTTCTTGGAGCACACCACAGACTCATGCTTCTATGGTAAGACCAGACCAAACCAAACCACAGTTGAACAGACTCCTGGGCAAGATAGTCCACATGAGAACCTGTTACTGCCCCAGTAACATGCTGGGTGTGAGGACTACTGCCCCAGTAACATACTGGATGCCTGTCCCACTAAAATCCACCAAGTGCTGGGGTTAGGTGGCATCTAACAAAATTGTTTAGCCAAAGGGGTTCTGTGGGAATCCTCCAAACAACCCAGGCTATGGCCAAGACATTGCTCTCCACTCGACTCTATTGCTGAAGACAAACCATCCCACAGCTCATTGAACATGGAGAAGTTGAGCTGGTACCTACACAGAGCCTTCGCCTTTATGTTCTAGTATCTTCGGTTCAGGAAGTACTCTTAGAAAAGGTACCAAGCCGAATGGCTGAACAAGATAAGAATCATGGGTTAATTTAAGAGTAAGAGTTAGCTAGTAATATACCTGGGCCCAAAGGTAATCAGCATAAAATTAATGTAAGTATGTGTTTCTGTGGGACTGCGGGTCTGTAGGTCTGGACCATACGCCGGACAGGCCAGAAACTTATTATTACAGATTTGAACTACACACATAGAAGTGCAGCAGTCACCAGGCAGTGGTGGTGTGCACCTTTAATCCCAGTACCAGGCAGTAGTGGTATGCACCTTTAATCCCAGCACTTGAAGGCAGAGGCAGGCAGATCTCTGTAAATTCGAGATCAGCCTGGTCTACAAAGCAAGTTCCAGGACAGCCAGAGCTGTTACATAGAGCTCTGTCTTGAAAAACCAAAAGAAAAAGAAGAATTACAGCAGTCTAGTTAGAAAACTCATTAGAACTCACATAAAGTAACTAAAAGCAAGGTAAATGTCCCGGCACTTAGTCCTCATCCTGAACCTGCAGTAATCCTGGATTCTAAAAACAGGACTGATGCATAAACATTTATGACAAGTGACTGAAATTATCCCCAAGCAGCAGCAGGGAAATTGTGGATGTTGGGAAAGCTGCTGGGAACAAGTATAATAATAAGCCTTTAAGCAAGCCACTTATAGGAGATTTGAGGTCATGACAAGCTGAATCAAGGCTTGGGTCAGGATCTTGACCTTGTAGATCTCTTGGCCCTGCCCCATTTCCTCCTACAATTCATGCCCATGCTCTGAAGGTGAACCTGGGGTCACCGAGACCCTTAATCTGCTCCTTTACTTAGTGTACTATGTGGATTCAATGTCCTGTCTCTACTTTTCATTGTAGCTGGTCTCTTTGAAATGGGAAGCTGAGCCTCATCCCTGAAAACTGGCAGTGTTGGTGCTTTTGCAACTCCGGTAACATCAGAGCACCGTTGATATCAATAGCAGTAGATACTGGGGTCATTGCTCCCCCCACCAAAGGTTCCAGGTTCTATGTCCTGGAACAAGAAACTGACAGAGACATGCAGACACAGAGGCCGTTTGTTAAGAGATAGTGTGCTTCTAGAGACAGTAAGATGACTCAGAGAGCAAAAGCACTTACCATGCAAGCCTCATGGCCTGAGTTTGATTCCCAGATCCTCTGATGGGAGGAAAGAATCAACTCCAGAAAGTTGTCTGTTTAGAACATGTGCATGCATGTACCTGCACTCACATATGTATACACATATACATACAAACACAAGAGTGGCAGTGAAAAAATAAAATAAGCATAAGATACAGCTTCCAAGGGAAGGGAGCTGGCTGGAGCAATGCAAAATAATTTAGGAGGCATTGGAGAGATGTTTGAGAAGTTAAGAGTGCATGCTGCTCCTCAGAGGACCCAAATTTGGTTTCCAGCACCCACATCAGATGGCTCCCAATTGCCTGTAACTATAGGAGACCAGAGACCATCTTTAAGCCTCCAAGGACACTTGCACTGACATGCACACATTCCTACAAATACATACATATGGGGAAAAATTGAAAGTAAAATTTGTTTAAAAAAATTTTTAGACCAGGCAGTGGTGGTGCACATCTTTAATCCCAGCACTGGAGGCAGAGCAGACAGATCTCTAAGTTCAAGACCAGTCTGGTCTACAGAGTTTTAGGACAGACAGAGAAACCTTGTCTCAGAAATCTAAAAATAAAAAAGAGTTTAGTAATTCGAGTGGCCTGTCTCAGTCAGGGTTTCTATTGCTGCCATGAAATGCCATGACCAAAGAGAAAGTTGGAGAGGAAAAGATTTATTTGGCTCATACTTCCACATTGCTGTTCATCATTGAAGTGAGTCAGGACAGGGAATTCTAACAGGGCAGGAACCTGGAAGCAGCAGCTGATGCAGAGACCATGGAGAGGAGTGCTGCTTACTGGCTTGCTCAAGATGGCTTGCTTAGGATGCTTTCTTACAGAACCCAGGCCCATCAACCCAGAGATGGTAACACCCACAGTGGTCTGGGCCCTCCCCCATCAGTCACTAATTAAGAAAATGCTGTACAGCTGGATTTTATGGAGGCATTTCCTCAGTTGAGGTTCTCCGTTTTCAGATGATTCTAGTTAGGTCAAGTCAACGTAAAACCAGCCAGCTCTTATCCCCACTGTACAGATGTATGGAGGTTTTCACATTGTAAGATGGGCTCTGAGGTTATTTGCACAGTGAGGGTTTTCACACTCTGGCTATTACATGTAGTTTTATTTATGACTTCACACACTATATGTAACATATGCATCTTAATCTCCAGCCCTGGGTACATGATTTGGTTTCATCTGGAGCCACAGATCACCTTCAGAAGCTCTGGAGGGCCTCAGTACCTTCTCAGGGGGCCCAAATTAGTTCTAATTGGCCTTGCTGAAACTTTCCAGCCTTCTTTGCAAACTAGTATTTTATTTTCTCTATGCCAATTTTGCAGCCTTTATGGTCAGACCTTGCAAACGTCACTGGAAGCCCACCCTCCCTCCTCACTATCAGAAGGACGCTTCTAGTAGCTCTTGGTAACCACAACAGCTTCCAGCATTCTCCACAAAAGGCATTAAAAATTCTCCTGGTAGAAAGACAGCCTCGGAGGCTGGGAGAGATGGCTCAGAGGTTAAGAGCACTGACTGTTCTTCCAGAGGTCCTGAGTTCAATTCCCAGCAACCATATGGTGGCTCACAACCACTATAATGACATCTGGTACCCTCTTCTGTACACTGTATACATAATAAATAAATCTTTTAAAAAGAAAGAAAGAAAGACAGCTTCTTCAGAATATGGTATTTGAAAAACTAGATATACACACATAAATAAGAGAAACCAGATTCTAGTCTCTTACTTGGTGCAAAAATCAAGTGAAGAAGATCAAATATAAGACCTAAAAGTTTGAAACCTACTACAGGAGCATGTGAGAAATACTTCAAAGAGCAACAGAGAATAGTAAAACATTAAAGAGACAGGGTGAAAATGACCTTTATTAAAACAAACAAGCAGCCACGTCTTACCAGGAAGAAACAGTCTCCCTTGGAAGCACCTTTGCTATGAGATGCTACCTGTTGCTCCCTCCTCTCAGCCACCCTCTAATCTTTACAGGTTGTTCTAAATTTAGAAGGTTGACAGCAGTTGTGATGTTTCCTTGTTTCTCTTCCTCCCATTGTTTTTCAGTTGTGACATTAGCTGAACAAATGGCTTTCCATTTAAGAGCAGCTGGCTGTTCTTGAAGAGGATCTGAGTTCAGTTCCCAGCACCCATCCTTAGCAGCTCACAGCTGCCTGTAACTCCGGGTCTAGGTATCTGGTGTCCTCTTCTGGCCTCAAACACACCTGCACTCAGAACACAACATACATGTACAATAAAATGAAATTCTCTTTTAAAAGTTAGTGTGTTAAAAGGGACATTGGGAGTGAAGGCTTGAAAATGATTTTCCAGAAAATCCATAGAACATGTTCCCCCACCCATAAATCTGTCAGTCAAAAAGCAGGTCCAAGGACAAAGAACTCTGCCAAGCAGCAGAATCTTCTACCTATCCCTCCATAAACCACCTGGGACTTTCCCCTCTTTTAAAAAAAAAAATGTGGAATGCTTTTCTTTGAGACAGACAGTCTCTAACAAATTTTCCCAAACCTAAATTTTATAAACCACATCCTCCACTGAACTGTCCCCCTATTGTGCACAGCTATGTGGGTGTTGGGAACCTTGGTCTTCTGGACAAGCAGCCACTGCTCTTAGCCACTGAGTCATCTCTCCAGCCCAGTGTTGGAAATCTAGAGTATGGAGAGGGGTCCTTCTTTCCCTTCCCATATTCCCACCTTCTCCCTTTCTAATCTACTACCAGTTTGGTTCCCAGCACTCATCCTGAGGCTCACAACCTATAACTCCAGCTCCAGATCTGACACCCTTTTCTGGACTTCATGAACATTGTATAATACATGTGCAGATACTTCTATCCAGACACTTATACACACATAATTAAAAATAAAATGAAACTGCTCAGTCCCCTGCCTCGCCCCACTGCTGGGTGGGCTAAGGGTGACTGGCAGCACCTCAGAGGTCAGTGTTACTTGGATCCAGCATTCTCACTAACTTCTAGATTCGGTCCCTGCCTGCCAGGGTCCTGTGACCTCAAACCCTCTGGGTCTGGTCTTCCAGCTGTTTTAGATGTTACTTCTGGGTCGTCTGCAACCAGCCCTCGAGCCCCATATTTGCCCTTATCATGTTGCCCTTCATCCTCAAGGCCTTTTTGGAGGCCACAGAGTCAGGACCATGAAGCCATCCACTGCCTGCCCTGCTCAGAGCAGGAGTTCCCAGCTGCTGCCCCAGACCACCAAAGTTTCTAGGAACTAGCATACAACACTTTTATTCACTATAGTGCTTGAAATCTTAGCCAGAGCAATAAGGCAAGAAAAAGAAATTGAAATGAGAGAAATAAGAAAGAAACCAAGTTACTTTGGCTTGAAGAAGATATGGTCCTACACTTGAGAAATCTAAAGGTCAGAAGACTCTTTGCTACAAGCACTTTTCTCCTTTTTCTCTGGTTAGGCATGGCCTGGATATGTTGCTAGAGTGGCCTGGAGCTCCTCTGTACTGACGTCATGAACTTATGCTAACATACGCAGCATCCTCAGCCATTGCTAAGGGCTCCTTTTTGCCTCAGTTTCATCCTGGTGTCTCTTTGCTTAAAATGAATTCTATAGAGGAAGGTCTATTGTTCATGTTAAAGTACTCACTGGCTTCTTAAGTGTGTCTGAAACAGACTGTGTTCAAGCTGCGGTCTCAGTGGATACACACTAGTGGTAGCAATTGGTCCCTAGCGGGGTCCCTAAAGATTAGGGAAGAACTCCTCTCAGAGACAAACTAGTTCAAATTAACACCTAGTAGATGACTGGCCATCTGTAAAAGTGTTGGAGACATTGCCCTAAATGTCATGAAGTGGGAGATGTCACAGAAGAGAAAACTACTCTCACTGAGAACGTATAGCCTTCTGAACATTTTCCATGTTTGTCTTGAGTGCTCACACACCTTTAGGAGGCAAGTCCAGCTCCCTGAATGTCACTTATGAAGAAGCTCAGAGAGATTTCTCAGCTCAAATTTTGATCTCAGGCATTTTTGGTGAAGAGTGATCTGTTTTCCAGCCTTACAGGCTTGTCTTTTCAAGAATGTTGAACATGTGGATTCACACAGTTGTCTTTTTGTTGTTGCTGATTTTGAGACAGGCTGGCCTTGGACTCACAGAGATCTTCCTATATCAGCTTCCTAAATGCTGTGATTAAAACACCATACACCCATCAGCTGTTGACTTTTTAAGATTTATTTTTATTAGTGTTTGATTCCATGTATATGTTTGCCTGTAGGCGCCTGTGGAAGACAGAGGTGTTGTACTCCCTGGAACCAAGGTACAGGCTCTTTTGAGTCACCTGATGTAGATGCTGGGAATGAGCCCTGACCCTCTAGAAGAGGGTGCTCTTAACCACTGAGCCTTGCTCCAGTTGCCCCTATTACCTGTTAAGTATACTTTTATTCACTGAAATATCCCTTTATTTATTTTACTTAGTGTCTAATTTGTTACACTCACATCCATTTTGTTGATGTTAATAGTTAAATATTTGGTCAATTAATTATTTGTCTTTTTGGAGATAAAGTCTCACTCAACAGCCCAAGCTGCTTGGAACTCACTATGTAGCCCAAATTTATCTTAAATTAATGACAATCCTCCTGGCTCAGATTCCAAAGTGACGGGGTTACTAAGCCACATTTATTTGCTTGTTCGTTTGTTTGCTAGGACAGGGTCTTGCTTTCTAGCCTCAGCATCCTGAAAGCTCTCTCTCTTGTCCAAACAGTGCCATATCTGGCTTCTGATTATTGTTTAAAAAAAAAAAAAAAGGTTTGGGTTTTTTTGGGAGGGGTTGTTTGTTTGGGGTTTGTTTGTTTGTTGTTTTTTTGAGACAAGATCTCTCTCTCTGTGGCTTGAAACTTCTGACTCAGCTTCCCAAGTGCCAGGATTACACCAGCTCTTATGCCTAGATCTGTTATATGCTTTTTTTTTTAAGATTTATTAACTTGGGTGGGAGAGATGGCCCAGTGATTAAGAGCACTCTTCCAGAGGACCTATGTCCAATTTCCAGCACCCACATGGCAGTTCACAATTATCTGTGATTCCTGTTACAGAGGATTCGACCTCCTCACACAGACATACATATAGGCAAAACACCAGTGCACATAAAATAAATAAATAAAAGTTCTTAGGATGATTTGTTTATTTATTTTATGTGTATGTGTGCCTTGAGTGTATGTACACATGCACACCATATTATATGGAGGTCCCCGTGGGGGTCAGAAAAGGTTGTTGGATTCCCTGATGTGGCAACTGAATTGGGTCCTCTGCAAGAACAACAAATACTCTTGACCACAGAGCTATCTTTCCAGCCATTATTCTTATGAAGCAAGGCCATGTAGACCAGGCCAGCCTTGAATTCATGACCTTCCTATGTCAGCCTCTGAAGCATGATTGCATGTGTGTACTGCCCAGCTATAGTTTGAATGTATTCCCACAAAATCATGGATGAGAAGTTGACTGTGGTGGAACAGGCTGAGGGCCCAGCAACTCAGCAGACTGAAAGAGGGTGGTGCGTTCTGGTCAGCCTGGGCTATGGGGAGACCATGCCCTCCCAAATAAGTAAAAGCACAAAAGGAACCAGCTATGGTGCCACACACCTGCATTCCTATTGCTTGGAAGGTAGCAGAGAATGACCAGGAGTTCAAGTTTGTCATGGTGAGTTCTAGAAAGAGACACTCTGTGTCCTATATATATATACATATTCAAACAAGAAGATTTTTCAAGGTGCTTACTAAGCATCAGGAAATTTAGACTTTGGGGATACTATGGAGAGAAAAATACACAGGGCCTCTACCTTCACAGATCTCACAGCAGCAAGAAGGGCCCATCACTGACCCTAGAGGAAATGAGGTAATAGCTTTGTCCTACAGAAGAAGAAAGAAGTGTATTCTATGTAAAAGCGGACACCCCAGGGCTCATCAGGGACGCCAGGGAAGGATTCTGGAGGAAATGGCGACTGTGCCTACAGCAGAAAGATTAAAGATTAAAGAAAGGAGAGGTGAGGAGACAGAAAGAGCCTTCCCTGCGTGAGGTAATTAGATCGAAACCATGCTACCAAGCTTGAAGAACTACTGACTGAAAGGTAAAAGTGCCAGAGGGCAGGGGCTAGCAGGAAGAGAGCCAGGAAGCTCCTGAGTCACGCATGCAATGCTGTTGTTCTTATTTGGGGGTTTTATTTGAAGTGCTGACGGTTGTGCTACTCATAGTGCATCCTCTGCCCTGGGTAAGGGAAGAGCTGCCGAGATAGCAGATAGATCTCAACGCACACATGTGTCTGCAGTCAAGCACGCAGACCTGAGTCCTATCCCTGGGACTCACAATTCCTGATCTTCTACTCAGGCACCGTGACGCATGTGTCACATGTATATGCTTAAACACACACACACATGCACGCACGCACAGGCACAAGCATACATTCCAAATCAAATATAAATAAACCTTGATTTTTAAAAAAGACCAGAGGGAAAACAGTGAAGGCTGTGACCACAAGTGTGGTCATTAGTTTACAGCACACATCACACCAGTGTAGCCGTTCAATAAACACAGGACATCATAAACACTCAATAAAACGTGTTGCCTCTCAATAGACACAGAGCATCATAAACACTCAATAAAAATAAAGCATCTTTAAAAGGCCTGGGGATGTTGCAACTGAGAGTATTTTAGTTCATATTTACGTACAGCAATTTCACCACATTTTTCAAAATCACCAGTATATCTACCTCTTTCCTCAGCAACTTCCCTATAGGAGCTTATCTTACACATTATGTGTCCATATACAAAATGAACTTTGTGATTGGTGGCTGTTGGGTTGTTCCTATAAGCAGGAGAATGTAAATAAATACGATGGCCCTCAAGCCAGCCTGAGCTATCCCCCCTGCAGGAGTCTAATGTGAAGGCTAAAATAAGAACTATAAAATCTTTTGTACACAATTTTGACAGCTCCAAGAGACTCATTACTTTCTTTAACAGAGCTGGAGAGATGACTCTGTGGTTAACAGCACTGGTTGATCTCACAGAGGACCCAGGTCCAGTTCCCAGCACTTCATGGCAGCTCACAACTGTCTGTAACTTTTGTTCCAGAGATCTGACACCTTCATACCAATGCACATAAATAAAGCTAAATAAATTTTTAAAAAGTCACTGGTTCCTGGCACAGCCCTCCTAGTGGATCCCATGAACACAGAAGCTTCTGGGAGGAGATGGGGTGGAAACCGTTGTTCTAGTCACCAGCATCCTTATTTGGAGTGTTTTGTTTGGTTTTTTTTTTTTTTTTTTTTTTTTTTTTTTTTTTTTTTTTTTTTTTTTTTTTTTTTTTTTTTTTTTTTTTTTTTTTTTTTTTTTTTTTTTTTTTTTTTTTTTTTTTTTTTTTTTTTTTTTTTGCCTTGGTGTTTTGTCTGGAACTGGAACTACAGACAGTTGTTAGCTGCCATGTGGGTGCTGGGAATCGAACCCGGGTCCTCTGGAAGAGCAGACGGTGCTCTTAACCACTGAGCCATCTCTCCAGCCCCGTTTTGTTTGGTTTTGAGACACAATCTTACTATGTATTCCAAATTGGCTTCAAACTCAAGATTGACTTCACTGTGCCTGGGAACTCTGGAATTAGAGATGAGCGCCTCTGGGCGGGATATGGAACCAGGCCTATCTCAGGAGCCACAGAAGCCCAGCTGAGAAAGGCCCCTCCACACTTCTCTAATTAGGTTCCTGACTGAAAAGCCTCTGAGACTCGATATTGATGTCAACAGATTGCCTTGAGATGCAATCCCCTCTCCACAGGATCTGTTATTATAAAATCTGGCATTCTGGCCTGGCATGGTATTACATACAGATTTGCAATCCCAGCACTTGGAAGGTTGAAGCAGGATAACCACCGTGAGTTTGAGGCCAGCGTGGGCTAAAGGTTATGGACAGCCTGGACAGCCTAGGCAACATAGGGAGTTCCTGTCTCAGAAAAGGGGGGGGGGGGGGGAGGAAGAGTGCTGTGTCTTGTATTTGCCTGCATTATATGACACATCGGAAAACGTGAAGCCCAGAAGAGGCAGCAGGAAACGGGTTAAGTAAAATGCTTTAGAGTTCTGAATAAATTCCAGAATGCTGACAGCAAGAGCGGCCGGTTTCACCACCTTGGTGTGATAAGGAAGATGAAAAGAGACAGAAGTTCATCCCCAAAAGAATTTCCCTGTTTGTCGGAGTTGACGGGCTCCATGCACTCCGGGAGACAAAGCCATCAGAGCTCTGCCCTAGAGTTCCTTTGGCAGACCTAAAGTGAGGACCCACCAAAAGGGCTCCTGAGGGGCGGGGACTCTGGCCTTCAGCCTGTGCTTCTGATGCTTTCTCTCTGGTGTACAGTCCCCCTCCCCAACCTATTTTACTGACGAGAAATTGGAGGATCAGAGGAGCTTGCAACCTTACCTAAGAGTCCTAGCTAGCAAGGACCCAGGTAAGAGTCAGGGCTCCTTTCTTCTTGCTTTGGAGCAACTGGAATAGACTCAACCATAAGTACCTACTTTCCCCTTCCCGGTAGGGTCGGCATGGAACCAGAGACTTTGCTATGTCTAGCAAATACTCTACCACTGAGCTACACTCCAGCCCAGAAGTGTCTATTTTTGAGTTAGCAATAAATATTTAACTCTAAAGTATTTTATTATTTTTTAAATAATGTTTCTATTATCCCTTAAGAATTTCATAAAATATTTTTGAACATGTTCATTACCCTCCCCCAGTTCCTCTTAGATGTTCCTCTACCTCGCTACCCCCCCCCAACTTCATATTCTCTGTCTCTCTTTAGAAAAAAATCAAGTGCAGTTTGTATTGGCTGACTACACCTGGGCATGGGCCCTGCCCTAGACTATAGTTGTAGTACTAGGTGTAGTGATTTGAATAAGACTGGTCCCATAGCCAGGTGGTGGTGTCTCATGCTTTTGATCCCAGTACTTGGGAGGCAGAGGCAGGGGGATCTCTGTGAGTTTGAAGCCTGCCTAGTCTACAGAGTGAGTTCCAGGAGAGCCAGGGCTACACAGAGAAACCCTGTCTCCAAAAAGACAAAAAAAAAAAAAAAAAAAAAAAAAAAAAAAAAAAAAAAAAAAAAAAAAAAAAAAAAAAAAAAAAAGGCCCTATAGGCACATATATATTTAAATGTTTAGTCACCAGACAGAACTGTTCAAGAAGGATTAGGAGGTGTAGCTGTGGAGGAAATGTATCACTTCAAAAGTCTACACCAGCTGGTTCACTTGGTTCCTCCCTCCTTCCTTGTTTGTCTAAGGCAGGATCTCAAGCACCAGAAGATGTGCTTGCACTCTTGATTCACCTGCTGGTGCTTCCTGAGTGCTGGGGTTATAGCTCCACCATCACACCCAGACCCATTTTCTTTGGAATGTTGCATTCCAAAATGCTATTTGGCCCTGCAAATTATTTATATCCTCTAAACAAAGAAGACAAAGCATGGTGAGCCCTGCACTTGAGAAGCTGTGGCTGAAAGATTGCAAGTGTGTTCTTTCCAGAGGAGGAAATCCAAGCCCAAGTCCCTTTATCAGCCAAAGGAAGGCCTGGGGCATCGGATCACCTGGGCCATCTCAAGGCTCTCTGGGCTGATTTGAATCCTTGAATTAGTTGAGAAGACAGTCTCTGTCAGCCTTTCAGGGAACTAAAGCTGGTATAAGACCTATCAGTGTGAGGTCCCATGTGGCCCTTGGCTCTTGGTGGCCAATGCCAATCTCAAAGTCACAAGTCAAGCTTAAGTAAGAGCCTTGGGAAGCTGGGCATTGTGGCCCACCATCACGGCACCTGCCATCCCAGAATTCAGGAGGCAGAGGCAGAAGGATCATATATGAGTTCCAGGATAGTCTGGTTTATACAGTGAGTTCCTGGCCAGCCAGGGCTACATAACAAGATTTTATCCAACCAAAAGATGAATGAAACGAGAAAGTTTTCTTATATTAAAAACATTTTGACAAAAAAATAATCTTTCTAATTTGACTAGTGTCATTCACATTTTGATGGCTTTCTCATTTCCTTTTCTCCATGAAGCAGGTTGGTTTGTGGTTTTGTAGAAGTGCTGACTTCACTGTTCATTCAATTTTGTAAACTCCTTCTCAGGAACACCACATCACGGGCATTTTCCTTTCACTAAAAACTATTTTCTGGCTGAATTTTAACTCGCAGAGATCCAGCTGCCTCTACTTCCCCAGCGCTGGGCTTAAAGTAAGCCATCACAACCTGTATATGTAGCAAGTTCCAGACTAGCCAAGGCTACATAATGAGACCCTGTCTCAAAAAAACACACATATTTGGCAGCAGCACCTGGGAGAGCCCGTGGATCTGTGTCTTGCTTCAACAGTGTTTGGACAGAACAGACCTGGGGACTCTTTCTTTGTCAGCTTCCAGCTGCAGCCTCTGGAACCATCTGACTTCAGCTCCTAGGACCAGCCAGCACCGACTCTTTGGGGTGAGCTCCATACTTTGAATCAGCCATGACCTCCAAGGTTCGTCAGAACTATTCCACCGAAGTGGAGGCCACCATGAACCGCCTGGTCTATGGATCTCCTATACCTACCTCTCTCTGGTCTTCTATTTTGATCCAGATGAAGTGGCTTTGGAGGGTGGAGGGTCCACGAATTGGCTGAGAAGAAGCGGGAGGGTGCCGAGCGAGCATCTCCTCAAAATGCAGAACGAGCTCAGACGTCGCACACTCTTACAGGATGTGCAGAAGCCATCTCAAGATGATTGGGGTAAAACCCTGGAGGCCATGGAAGCTGCCCTAGCCCTGGAGAAGAACCTGAACCAGGCCCTCTTGGATCTTCATTCCTTGGGTTCTGCTCATACAGATCCTCACCTCTGTGACTCCTTGGAAAACCATTTCCTGGATGAGGAGGTGAAGCTCATCAAGAAGATGGGCAACCACCTGACCAACCTCTGCATGGTGGCTGACCCCTAGCCAGCGCAGACTGGCATGCCCCAGTCATCTCTGGGAGAGTATCTCTTTGAGAGACTCACTCTCAAGCATGACTAGGAGGCCTTGCCTTCCAAGGGGCTCCCTCTGCTCTGCACCAGCCAGCCTCAAGACCTTCACCTGAACCTCTCAGCCACTAGGCAGCTTTGTAACCACCCTGGAGCCCCTTCCAAGTCTTGGACCAAGCAAAAATAAAGTTTTTTGAAACAGCAAAACAAACAAACAAACAAAAAACATATTTGCAGGACTGGAGGGAGACATGTTCAAAGGTAAAAAGCACTCACCACCAAATCTGATGGCCTAAGTTTGATCCCTGGGGCCCACATAGTGGAAGGAGAGAATTGATTACTACAAGTTGTTTTCTAACATCCTTTTGTGTACTGTGGCATGTGCCCGCCTTGGAAAATGTACCGAGGGGGCCTCTGCAAACACCACAGCCAGGTTTTAACCCAGGGAAAGAAAGAAGGAAGTTGATTTCAACAGGACTCAGTAGCTGATGTTGGCTCACACATCAAGAGTCTGACTCTGGTAGTTGGTTTCAGGCATATTTAAGCACAGCACAATTTGGGGGAAAACGTTCCCTGGTGATAATTATCTCGATCCTGTGTGTACAATAAAGATTAAAACAAGATTATGTTGAAAATACAAATGACATCTTTCATAAAGATAGGCCCCAGAGATTAACTGAGAGCGGGCTTCAGGTAAACAATGCTCATGATAGGAGTCTGGGGAAGGATAGTGCTATAGAGTGACTGAGATAAAAAGACTCAAAGGAAGGGTCTGGGGGAGTTCATGTGGCCTGGGTGTACACAGGTGCAAAGACCATCAGGCCATTAACGACCTCCACTCACTCTCCTGGGTGGAAACAGGTAATACGGCTGTCCCTTTGAAAGGAGAACCCTGCATATTTCACAGTCCTGTTTTCTCTAGTGTTTGTCTGTGAATACAAGTACTTATTTTGTGTCTCCTACACAAAAATATAACAATAAATGTAATTTTAAAAATTAAGATTATGTTTAGTTAATTGTGGTGGCAAATGCTTGGGGCACCAACATTTCAGAGGCTGAAGCAGGAGGATCTAGAGATCAAAGCCAGCCTGGACTACATAGTAAGACTGTGTCTCAAAAAACTAAGAACGGGGCTGGAGAGATGGCTCAGCGGTTAAGAGCACCGTCTGCTCTTCCAGAGGACCCGGGTTCGATTCCCAGCACCCACATGGCAGCTCACAACTGTCTGTAGTTCCAGTTCCAGGCAAACACCAAGGCAAATAAATAAATAATAAATAAATAAAGTTTAAAAAAAAAAAAAAAAAAAAAACTAAGAACAAGAAATACCAACCAGGCAGAAGAGGCTGCCACACTCATCATGGTGACAGCAGAGGCCACCTGCGTGTTCTTGTGTTGCTCAGGGTTGTTTGTTGGCCTAGAGCAGGGGTAGGCTTTGGACTCTTGCAGAATCCAATCAGCAAATCCCATTCCAACATAGCTGTGTGGTGTGGACAAGCTATTTAATCTGAGCCTCGGTTTTGCTGTATATAGAAATGAAGCTAATCACAGTCACCTTTCATGGTTTCTCGAGGACTGGAATATCTTACCTGTAAAGCAACCTGATGAAGCAGATGAGAAATTCATGAGGAAAGAAAGGGGCAGGAATCCAAACCTATGTCCAGACTCTCAGAGCTAGACATAGCTTCCTTGGTACTAAAAACTCCTAAAAGACAAAGACCCCAGGGGAATGATGTAGGAGGACACAGGCTTTGATCACAGAGCACCAAGTTCAAACCTCACAGTTCAGTGCTTGTCTAAGCTCTCTGTCTCCTCTTTCTCATCACTGTGTATCTTAAGTTTCTGTGGAGACTGAGCCAAGTATCTATCTATGGAAATTCTCTACTCAGTGGTGTGACAGATGCTTAAGAAACCATCCCTTCCCTTATGTAGCAGTTTTCTCCCATCTTGGAGGGGAGCTCATAAAAACACAGGATGGTTCTAGGGAGGTAAAGCAACAGAAAGTCCCAAGGAAGGTGAAACACTCCACCTTGCTTGGAACCTGTTTAAGATCGGAAGTAAACAACTCAAACGGTTCAGGAAGTCTCTGAAAGTGACTACATTCACCACGACCTTCTCTCTCCAAGAGTATATTACCAGTAAAGCCTACTGGGAGTCTCTGAATTAGAATCAGCTGCCTAGAAGAAACTAAGGCAGCTGAGCTACCAGAAAGGGCCTCGGACCAGCTGAGTCACCTGAAAAGGACACTGTTCAACCTGTTGAGCTGCCTGCAGGCTGTGTAGCATGCTCAGGGTTTCCAACTTTTGTGAGCTGACACCCACACCAGGGTGGACTCTGGTGATATAGCTGTCATTTCTGCCGCTGTAAGTAACCTTTCATCCATATTCCTGTGAATAACCCCAATAAAACTCATTGGTTCATCAAATTGAACTTTTGTGGTATCTGAACTTCGGTCTGTCACCAGCGCCCTATCTGGGGTGAGTAGATGTTTGTTTGTATCTCTCCAGGAATAGGTGCCTGAACAGGGGCCAACAGAACCAAAGATGAGTTGGAAAAGGGGTGATTGTGTGGTCCTAGTTGTGAGTACCAAGGCATGCAGCAGGGAGTTGAACATCTGGAAGAATACAGAGGTTGCCACCTTTCGCTATGTGGCATGGGATAATGGGCCTTCTTGTTATGTCCGCAGTTGGGGGGCACCTATGATGGGTGCTGAGAGTTACAATAGCTGTGAGCCACTATGTGGGTATGGAAATCAAACCCAAGTCCTCTAGAAGAGCAGCCAGTGCTCTTGACTTCTGAGCCATCTCTCCAGCCTGATGTGCTATTTATAGTTAGCAAGACTCAAGAAAAAGAGAGTCCAAGTTAGACCTCAGCTAAAGACTTTTAGAACATAGACAAAAGTGAAATTTTTTAAGTGAGCTTTGATATCCTGTTTACCAGGCCAGATGTAAAACTCTGTTCATCCAAGAGTGGAGGAAACAGTCAACTTTTCAGAGGCCTTGGGACTGGGATGGAGTTTCAGTGACTTTGCTGAGTCCCATGGTAGGATGTGATCTTTGTAAGGCAAGAGAGGCTTCGTCAAACATAAGTAACTTAAACCAGTGTGAGAGCCAGATCTGAGGATGCTAAAACAAGTAAAACCAAGAAAAAGAAAAAAGTCAAATAAACAGATCTTATGTCTTTTGGAGACAAACATTAGAGAATGATTCACAAGCTAGACTCCCTAGGGGACAGTCAATGAAAGCCCAAATGCAGTGCTGGTGAGGATTTGGGAGGCCTTAGGCCTCACCAAATTTTCACCTCAGGAGTAAAAACACAGAAAACAGAAAGGTACCGAGATCTGCAGAAGTGGAAACCTGCCAAACCAAGAGGAGTGTCCGGGGCACCTATGGGTGAGGACCCTGCAGGCTGGCTTCAGCCTCACAACAACAGTGGATTTATTGGTCTTCTGTTAATGTTGAAAAATTTAGGTTCTGGTGATACTGGAAACAAGTGTTCCTTGAATGCTGGTGGTTTCCAGAAGTATCAGAGGCCATAGCATCGACAGGTGAACACCGATATAAAGCAATATAGGCTAAAGGAATTTAGTTTTTTACTAAAAAACAGCCAGCCGGGTTCTTCCCTGGGTGCAGAGATTGTTCATCCAACCAAGGAGCTGTGGGAGTTTGCACAGCTGCTAGTGAGTCACCCACATTCACAATCCCTATAATGCATTAATTGGTCACTCGGTTTCCTTTCTTTGAAAGTGAACAGACTTTTCTTTTATGTGTCCGCAGATAAGTCACAGGACAAAGGGAAGTTTTGGAGACACCCAGCATGAAGTCCTGCCCCAGTCCATTTCCTCGGTTCTCTAGTAAGATCTTTCATAATGAATGAACTTTTAAAGATGTTCCTCTGAGAGAACAAGGTCACAGACTGTACCCAGGGTTTCTTAAGAATGAAACTGCTCAGGTATTTAAAGAAAAGGATGCATTATAGAAAATTAGTACACAAAGAGCCTCCTGCCCCCCCCCAAAAAAAGGTTAGGAATATGGCCCAGTTGGTAGAGTGCTTGCCTAGCATGCATGAATCCCTGGGATCAGTCCTCAGTGTTGTATAAACTGTGTCCCCATTATCTGAGAAATTTAAAGGTGGATGTGGGAAGGCCCAAAATTCTGCAGCTACCAGCCTTTAGATGCAGAAGCCAGTCCTCATGTCTGTAAGCCTTGCATTCAGATGGAAAGACATCCTGGCAGTCAGGAGCCAAGGAATACCACAAAGTCACCTTAAACATAGCATCTTACAGCCCTGCTCTAGGGGAAGGTTTCCCTAACGCAAGTGTAACAGTTCTGCTCAGGAAGGAGAGGGTTTCCCCAGTAAAACTGTTACAGCTGTGCTCCACTAGGGAAATGTTTTCCCAGTTACAATGTTACAGTTCTGTCCCATTACAATGTTACAGTTCTGCTCCGTTACAGTGTTACAGTTCTGCTCCGTTACAATGTTACAGTTCTGCTCCGCACAGCTCTACTTGGCTAAAGTGTCACGCCACACAACAAACCTCACTCAAAAGACTGAATGAGAAGGTAGATTCCAGGAGGGTGGCTACCTCAGGTGAAAAACAGCAGCAAAATGAGCAGGGTACAGAGTTTTATAAGATTTCTTGGGGGGGGCTTTCCAGGATGGTTTGGGATTGGTGGATTTTTATGGTCCGATTCTGGGGCAAGATCAGGAATTGACAGTATTTCATGCTCAGGGATTGATGGCATTTCAAGCTCAGGGACCTCAGGGATTGGTGGGAATCTGTAGCCTGACTCTGGGACAAACTCAGGGACTACTATGATTTCAAGCCCTGGTCCTGTCAAGGGTCAAGTCAGAGTCAGGGTATTTTTCCTTACCCCAGATCTCAGTCTAGTCAAGGGCAGGATGTTTTTCCTTGGCCCTTTTCATCCTTCAGGCAGAGAGCAGCTGCCTACCATACCAAGCAAGAGATCCACAAGGTAGACAGAGGAAGACTGCATCTCCTATCCATCACAGTCCACACCTGCTAGCTCCCACCACCCTCAGTGCTTCCAAACCTTATCCAAGAGCAGAAGAGTACCATCCAAGGATTGCTCAGCAAGAGAGAGAAACAGGAGGAGCCAGAGATGCACATCCAAGGCTACAGATGCCTTGTAGATCAAAAGGAGAAGAACCAACACAGAAGCCTCAGGTCCAGAAAACAGGAAAGTCCACAGTGCAAGGCTTCCATGGCAGGGATTGGGGAAGGGGTGGGGTGGCCCAGGCTCTTTGGGTACTGACCTTATTTTTTTATTTTTTTTAAATCTGTTATGTGTGTGAGTACTTACCAGCAGTTATATATGTGCACTGCACGTGTACTGAAGCCCATGAAGGTCAGAAGACGGCAAATGTGGAGTTACAGATGATTGTGAGCTGCCACATGGTTTCTGGGAACTGAACCTGGGTCCTCTGGAAGAGCAACAAATGCTCTAACCACTGAACTATTTCTCCAGTCCCTGAATACTGACTTTTCATTCATTCCCAGTACCACTATCCAGTAGCTGTATGGTCCTAAGTAAATTGCTTCACCTCACTGGCCCTTAATTCTTCCAGCTGGAAATCAGGGTTGCTGATCGCATCTGCTTCTCAGTGAAGTCTGCAGCAAAGGGCATAAAGCTGTACATCTGACAGAGTAAGGGATGAACACAAATAACCTGTAAACTTCACTCTAGAATTTTCCTTTTCCTCTCTTTTTCCCTCTCCCATTTCCTCCTCCACCCGCCTACTTTTGTTTTCTTTGCAGAAGCTACAAAAGTAGTGTTTAAGTGACTGGAGAGATGGCTCCTCGGATAAGAACACTGGCTACTCTTTTAGAGGATCCAAGTTCAATTCCCAGCACCTGCAAGGTGGCTCACAACCATCTGTAACTTTAGTCCCAGGAAGTTCGGTGCCCTCTTCTGGCCTTCATAGGTACTGCATACATATGATGTGCAGGCTTACATGCAGACAAAGCACCCATACACATAAGACAAATATTTTGGTCATAAGGCTAGCCTTTAATGGCTGAACCATCTCTCCAACTCCACCCCAAGACAAATAAATAAATACATAACTTGTAAGTATCATTAAGAAAAAGCTAGGGCTGAAGAGATGGCTCAGTGGTTAAGAGTACTGACTATTCTTCTGGAGGACCTGAGTTTGATTCCCAGCATCCACATGGCAGCTAACAACTGTCTGTGATTCCAAGATCTGACACCCTTACACAGTTATATATGCAGGCAAAACATCAAATCACATAAAATAAAAATTTAAAAAAAGCTGAGGCAAAAGGAAGTCCATCTTGCTGATAGCACAGGAAATGCAGCCTGGAGGAAACACTTGCTTAGCATGCATGAGGCTTTGGTCCCCAGTATGACAGAAAAATATAGTAATTAGACAATTTAAAAAAAATCAAACTAGACATTGTAATACACATCTTTAAAATCAGCCCCCAAAAGGCAGAGGCAGGTGGATCTCTGTGAATCTGAGGCCAGCCTGGTGAGTTCCAGGGCATGCAGGGCTGCACAGAGAAACCCTATCTCAAAAAAATCAAAAACAAAACACACAGGGTTATAAGGAGAATGAGTCTCTGGGGAGAGGGAAGCCCATGAGCTGGAGGAAGTTTAGTGCAGGGGAGGAGGTGAAGGGGCTGGATGCTAGCAGCAGCAGACTTCGAAATGAGTAACAGGTACTTGTGATACTGAGGGAAGAAGGAATTCAGCATGCTCACTGGTACAGTAACGGGCACTCACCTTCCAGTGAGAAGGGAAATGGCTCCTTCAGTAAAGGACAGCCAGCTTCACAAGTTCCTGAGGAGAAATTATAGTACAGGTTGAGCCTGTTTCTGGATATCTGAACTGCCTTTTAGAGTTTGGGGATTGAAGTCTCCTTTGGATCTAACATTTCAGCCTTTTGTTAATATAAGGGGCAATGTAATCTCTTTTGTAACGTTTCTCAGCTGAAATTAGGACACCTTTGTCAGGGCCCAGGAAGTCTGGAATTCTGTTTAAAGTCCGGGATTGAAGAAGGGAGTCAGGCAAATGGCAGAGTTCATCTAGCTCACTGCCCAGGTTCTGCAGGACGCTGGGGGTAGCAAAGTACAGGCTGCTTTGGAGCAGTCTGGAATGCTGGTCTAAAACAAGCTCGAGCAGGTAGGCAGTGGTAGAAGATCCAAAGAAATTACATCAGCATCATCTGATTTACCAACCATTCAGTAATTTTGTCCTTTCTTGAAAGAATCTGATGGGGGGCTGGAGAGATGGCTCAGCGGTTAAGAGCACTGTCTGCTCTTCCAGAGGACCGGGGTTCGATTCCCAGCACCCACATGGCAGCTAACAACTGTCTGTAGTTCCAGTTCCAGGCAAACACCAAGGCAAATAAATAAATAAAGTTTAAAAAGAAAGAAAGAAAGAATCTGATGGACAGGGAGTGGTCATATTACAAGGGGTATGGAAGTCAGTGGGCCAAGGAGATGTAAGAACCAGGGCCCAAGGGAGACTAAATTAAGAGTCCTTCAAAAGAGTTAACCTTGGAAACCATGGAGTCTTTGCCATCCCATGTAAATCTTTAACCTTTTTTTCCTCTTAGGCAGACTGCTTTACATCAGATTTTCAGTAAATCCAAGGATGGCTGGTTCTGCAAGAGAGGCTGGTATTGGAACCGTTTGGATCCTACAGTAGATTCCTGGATGGTGTCTTGTAGCTCCTGTAACACCGTGCTACCTGTATCATTCACCAGTCGGCCCGGGCCTGGAGACTGACAGACACACAGACTATTAGGTCATTCGTGCACCAAGAATGTGAATGCTGTAATTTATTGAGACTGCAGCTCCATCTTACATACCCGAGGCAGAGCACAGGTGGAGATTCCCCAGGTGGCTGGAAATTACTGACTTGTAGCAAACAACTTAGGCTCACCTGCTCTCACTTAAACTCACCTGTCCTAACCCCCACAGGCAGGAAACCAGAAACTCACTGGAGCTGGGTCTTAAGCACAGAATGTACAGCCAGCAATCCATAGGCTTTGGCCTCATGGTTCAGAGTGCAGGGGACGGTCACGCAGGGGCCCACAGTATCTGTCAGCTGAATAGAAATCTGCTGGGACAAATATGGACCAGAGACAGGAAGTAAAGCTCAGGAACTTAGGGGGAAATCTTTATCTTGGGTGTGTGATGACTACAGAAACTTCATTTTATGCTAAGTATCCATCCTGGTAGCTAATTGCTGTTTGTCTCTGACCGCAGTCTCTGGAAGATAAGTTTCCAATAATCCTGACTCAGTGATCCCACTCAGAAATAGATAGTCATGACCATCTGTTTTGTTATTATGTGACTGATATTTTTTGTATAACCTGCCTGTGCAGACATTCAAGGACTATTTAGAGGTTGCCTTGACTACCTAATCTTGGTAGAGCAGAACAGCCCCTGACTTGCTTGTGTAGATATTCAAGGTCTTCTTATGGGTTTTGCCTTTAAACATTTTTCTCTCACCCACCCTTTGTACAGTAGTCTCGTGTGTGTGTGTGTGTGTGTGTGTGTGTGTGTGTGTGTGAGAGAGAGAGAGAGAGAGAGAGAGAGAGAGAGAGAGAGAGATGTTTGCAGCACAATTAGAAGCACTTTTAAATCTATATTTAGAAAACAATCCAAGGAAATGTAAGTTTCAAGACTGTATGTGACTGTTACCGTGACCAGTGTTTTCCCCTAGATTAATAGCTTATCAGAACTGCGATGATTAATGTTAAAACTTTGAACTTTTGAAGTCTGGATATCAGATATCTTCTTTAGGTTTCACCTTTCATACACCTTAAATCACTTCCTCAGGCCTCTTTACAACTTGCATTTACACACCTTAAATAACTTCCTTACTCCCTCACAATTTGCATAAACTTTAAACCCTTTTTTTCTATCCAGTTATCTACCATGAGACATAAGTGGTTGATTACCGAGAACAGCCATTGAAACAAATCCTTTTAAATAAAGAAATAGTAAAATATTAATTTTTAATTGTTTTGTTATTGGGGTTTTTTGGGTTTTTTTTCTTGGGATGTGGTTTCTCTGTGTAGCCCTCCCTGGTTCTACCTCCCATGTGCGGGGATTAAAGGCATGTGCCACCACTGCCTGACAAATTTTTAGTTATTAATAGTGACATGACAGCTTGAGTTTGTTTTCACATTGAAACCTGTTTTGTGACTTTACCTCTTGGTCTGAAGCCTGTCAAGCAAGGTAAACCCTGCAGAGAAAGGCTTTCCCTTCCCCCCCCCCCCCCCCCCCCCCCCCCGCTGTTCTCAGCAGGAGGCCTGGGAGTTCTGGAAAAGCAAGGCCTGTTTGTTTTACTTATGAAATGGAAGGAACTGGCTCAAGTCAGCTTGCTGCTGCTGAACTGATGGAGGTAGGGCTAGCAATCAACACCATCAGAGATCTCAGGATAAGCTTGAAGGGAAGTACCATCCAAATGGCCCGCATATCAGTTCAAACGGCAGAGATTTACCCAATACCTAGACAGCCATCCTGGACTCTGCCATGGTGATCTCAATTGGGGGGCCGAGATCATCAGTCTTTAGCTGCCACACAGGGCAGCATCAGCCTTTAGTCGCCAGACCCAGAACCTCTGGGAGTAGGAACCTAGGAAAACTAACCTACCTTGGCTAGGCAGTTAACCCAACAGCGTCCACAGTTTGGTCGGGGAGCCTGGTGGTGGGCAAGGCATAGGGCAGCTCTTTGCCCAGTGTTCAACATTAACAATCCAGACAGAATCCATTGCTGCCTGTTTTCTTTGGAGATAGCCTCAGCTGTCCCTACCAGAAGCTGGTATTTGTCTATCAGGGAAGCATTTTCTTTTTTTTTTCTTTTTTTTTATTTTTTAAATTTTATTTATTTATTTATTTATTTGCCTTGGTATTTGCCTTGAACTGGAACTACAGACAGTTGTTAGCTGCCATGTGGGTGCTGGGAATCGAACCCGGGTCCTCTGGAAGAGCAGACGGTGCTCTTAACCGCTGAGCCATCTCTCCAGCCCCAGGGAAGCATTTTCATTAAGCACCTTTAATGCCATAATCAGCAGATCTTTCTGAGGGGCTTGAGGTCTACCATCTAATCTACTAAGTTCACCTGATTTTAAATAAACTTTACTTGGTTTTAGTTACTTGCTTCGGGCTTACCTGTGACAACATATAAAGACAGTTAAATAGACCTGTTCCTGAGAATGGACTGCATTTGTACTTAGCATGACTACAAGCACAGTTCTGAGCACATTAAAACATTTGATCATTCATAAGGTGAGCTTCTGAAGCCACGCCTTCCACATCAAGTCCCATTTAAGAAGCATTCCCACGGCTGACACTCTCTCTTCTTCTGTTCTCCCAAGAGAGTGCACTCTCTCTCTCCCTCCCTTTCCCCTTCTGTTATTATAACCATATCTATTATAATAATAAAGTTCTACATAGAAACAGCTTCTAAATGTCTCCTGCTGACCGCAGCCGCCTCCCACCATGTCCCCTGTATAGGACATGAAGCCTCTCCATTCATAGACATCTGCCACCAGCTAATCGGGGGTATCCTGCTAGATCACACATGGTCCTAACATCATTAACTTGCACTTCATTATTGCTGCAGTGGAAGCTCTGCCTCAGCCTCCTCCTCCTTCTCCAAACCCTGACCCTCAGAAAGCTCTCCCCCTACTCTGGAGCTGCTCAAGACCACGCCTACAGGGTATTTAAGCTCCTACCCATAGACCTGCCTTGTGGTTTCTCCTCTTACCCAGAGATCACCCAGAAATACTTTGCTAGATTAAACCTGGTCTTTATATCTTTAATTTGGTTCATTTGACTTACTGCATTAGTGAACAAACCTAACACTGGGGATTCAAAATTCAATTATCTTTAACAATTTACAACAAGTTGGTAGCTTTTATAAGATTATTATTTTACTGTTTTATCTCTGTTAAGTCTGAGCCTTAAAATTGTGAATTAAAGATTAATTTAGCATCTAAATAAACCATAAATGCAGTCCACAGAGAGATGGGGAACTTCACAAAGCCATGAATACAGTCCACAAAGAGACTGGTAGCTTTACTTTTCTAAGGCTTTTACAATGAGCCTTTACAGAATATCGGTTTCTTTTATAACAATTTATCCAAATGGCTACAGCTTAACAAAATTAGCAAAGACAAAGAGACTGGAGAGACTGGGAGCCTTACCTTTCCTGAGCCTTTTATGGTGAGCCTTTCTTTACAGCATATCACAGTTTCTTGTATGACTCATTGTATTAGCTAAAGCTTAACAAAGTTGGCATAAACAGAGAAGCCAGACATGCATCCTCAAGTCAATTTCTGTACCCTGAATAGAGCTTTGGAATTTATAAACTTGATTTATTGGACATGTCTTATTTATCAAACATATGTTGTTCCTTATCTAAACTTTCTAGAATTGGGATTCTAGAACTGGTGTTGAACACAGTTAGCAAAGACCTAAGTGGTTAGACATATATCTTTAAGTCAGTTTCTGTTCATCTGTATAGACCTTTATAACCTTAGCAACTTACAAACCTTAATCAAAGATACCTTATTCGTCAAATATATGTTGTGAGTCCTATTTTTTTATAAGTAAGAATTGAATCCAAGTTACAGATACAATATGCTGTAGCAAATCTGATTTTTTTGAAAATGAGAGCTAAATACAGCATGCTGTAGCAAATTAATATTACTTGTGTACGGATTTTTTTAACTATTAACTTTTTATTACAAGATTTAAGCTAACTTTTTGATGGAGGGTTTACATATTTTTAAACCACACCCAATGAGAGATGGAGAATATCAACAACAGCAGGGTTTGAAGGAGAATGAGTAGCTGGGAGGGGTTTAGGGTAGGGAGAAAGTGAGAAGAGCTAGGAGGCCAGCATGGGCTTTGAAATGTGTGGCAGGCACTTAGGATTCCCGGGGAGCCTGGAGGCCAGCGTGAACTAATAGATGGCCATTTGTCCCTTCTGCCAGTGAAAAGAGAAATGGTTCCTTTTGATAGAGGGGAACCAGCTTCACAGGTTTCTGAGGATTGCTGGCTTCTATCTAACTGCCAGAATCCTCCTACAGTCGGATTGAGCCCATTTCTGGATATCTAACTGCCTTGGAGTCTGGAGAATCAGAGTCTCCTTTGGGTCTAACAGTTGTAGCTGCCATACATGGATCCTAGTCTTGGGTCCTATAAGAACAGTTGGCGCTCTGAACTGCTGAGCATCTTTCCAGCTCAAGCACTGCATCTATAAACACACCTTCTCTCCAGCCTGAACTCTGGCAACCATCATCTCTATCACTGTTGCTGTGTCTTCTCAAGATGATTACAGAAATGAGAACATTGCAGATGTACCCTTTTGAGAATGCCCCCTTTTAATTCAGCATGCCTTTGGGGGTTCATCTAAGGCAATGCACGCAGCAATCGCTCCTTTTGATTGCAGAGTAGTATCCCACTGTTTTCTCTTCCTGAGGAAAATATTCTGATAGCCTTGGAGGTTTCTTAGGAAAATCTGAAGCAACTGGTTCAAAATCACAGGGTATATTTTTAAAGAACTTCCTTGCTCTAAGATATTTGCTCAAGAGGGTGATACCCCCCCCAAACCTAGCATTTAACGTGCTATGCTTCCCATGTGGACTCGGGTAGGAGGACTCAGTTGCTTGGCACTGGCATCCAGTCCCTTTTATTATTCTTGTCCCAGGAAAATTCAGGACTCCACTTTCAGACACAGAGGCCAAAGCCACCTCCATGCTGCCACCTGGTGGCCACAGCCACAGCTGCTAACGACTAGCTGCTGCTCTCCTTATAAAAAGGTCCTCCGACATCTCCAGGTTTACAACCCTCATTTCACCTGCATAGCCCCAATGGACACAAAGCATGGTTCTCATCTCAAAGAAAATAAAAGATAGTTTATCCTTGAACCAAAAATAAGTGGCCAAGGGCCAGGAACACAGGTCATCACAAATACCATGCCCCAACATAAACGTGGTGTTAAGAAACTTTTATAGTTATAGAACAAAAGAAAGTCGTGAATCAAGGCATTTTCCAAATACATAGACAAAAAGATCAGGCAAGCAGATGACACCAGAGAAGAGATGTCAACTCATGATCCTATCTGATGATACTCTCAGCTTTGGGGTTGGTGGAAGTTCATACTTAGAACTCATTTTATAAGTCTTACCTGATAGTGATGAGGACATCAGATCAGACACAGAGCTGAGCAATGAATGGCGATTAAGAGCCACTAAGAGAGATCAGATGATTATCTTGCACCTTTAACACTCCAATCTCCATAAATTCTAATCAGTCAATCAGGCTGATTGGAGAATCTTTATCATACATGCGGCTTTGCTTTTCTGGGAACATCTGTTCATAGTTTTCCCTATTGGCTAAGCATGTTTTATTCACTGAGAAACCAAATGTTTTATGTCCCCAGATGCTAGGAAGGTTTGTTTCTAGAATCTCATGTAGCTAAGGCAGCAGAATAATCATCCTTGGCTACATAGAGAGGTTGAGATGTGTCTGGAATACATGAGACTCTGTCTCAATAATACTGATGATGATAACATAGTAAATAATTTGATTTGTTCTGTTTTCTTGGTTTTACAGATTTCAATTTGGAGAAGTGAATGAGTTATCACTTTATTTAAAAAAAAAAAAAAACTAAGTAACTATATAGTATCATTTAATTTCTTTCTAACAAAATCATTGTTCCCTTTTGTACCAGGTCTTACTGTGACAGGGTAAGAAGAAGGTGCCAGATGTATGAGAAATCAGGATTTTATAGGTTTTTAAATTTATTTATTTTCATTTTGTGTATATGAGTGTTTTTATATGCATGTATTGTATCAGCTGCATGCAGTGCCCACAGAGGCTATAAGAGGGCGCCATGTGCCCTGAAATTGTAATTACAAAGGCTGTGAGCTACCGTGTGGGTGCAGGGAGCTGAGCCCAGATGCTCTTCAAGAAGGTAAATGCTTTTAATCACTGACCCATTTCTCCAACCCCAGGACTTCACAGGTTTTGTGGACACGGCTGAATCAATCTCAGATATTTCTATTTTGAACATTCATCTTTTTTAAGTTTAATGTTCATTATTTTATTTTATTTATTTTGAGATAGCCTTGGACCCCTGGAAAAACTATGTAGCATGTTTCTTGTTTTTAACAGATTCATTCTTTTCTAGAATTGCCAGCCCAATAGCCACATCTCCAGAGAGGTCTCTTTTAGCCATAGGACTTTCCAGAGCTTTTTATTTGTTACACCTGAACTTTGTGTTTGTTTTTCAAGACAGGGTTTCTCTGTGTAGCCCTGGCTGTCCTGGAACCTTACTCTGTAGACCAGGCTGGCCTTGAACCTACAGAGATTCACTTGCCTCTGCCTCCTGAGTGCTGGGATTAAAGGCACCACCTCCTGGCTTAACTTTTTATTTTTTGAGAGAGGGTCTTACTATGTAGACCTGATTGGCTTAGAATTCGATATGTAGACCAGGTTGGCCTCCAACTCACAGAGATCCTCTTGCCTCTGTCTTTAAATAAAATAAATCTAAAAGATTTTTTTAAAAAGATATGTCCAGTGCAAAATAGTAATCCAATGGGTCGAACTCAGTTAAAAATAAATAGATGTTGGGTCAGACATAGAGTTGGACAATAAACAGCTATTTTTTGTTGTTGCCTACTTCCATTTTACTTTCTGAGACAGGCTGTCATCGTTTAGTTCAACTTTGAAGTTGAGAATTTCCTTGACCTTCTGATCCTCTAGCCTTTACCTCGAAAGTGCTGGGAAACCAGGCTTGGGCCATCCCTGAGATAATAACTATTTCGAGAACTAAAGATAGCCTAAGATAATTTAGCCCTGAATTTGCAACATTCCAATGCTCCACAATCCCTGAAGTATAAATCAGTGGAGGAGCCTTATAGAATCCTTGATGTAGGTGTGACACCCTCCCACTCCACCCATCCACCCCGCCCAGGGATGAATTCAGTTCACAGCCTCTTGCTGGCTGGGAACCAAGAACAGATCCAGAAATTACTGTAAATGCCGCCAGCACACAGACCTACTCCTTCCCTACCTACATATTATATGTTAAATATCAATGAACCAAGCATAAGTCCTCATTGTGTATGACCTGGGTAGAGCCCCGTTCCTTCTCAGACATTATCTGGAATTGCACACACAAAAATAATTAGTGTTTCCATTGTTTACAGAGAAGCTGGTCTACCTTTTTGCATCCTGGATTTAGACTTGTACCTTACCTACCATAATCTTATCATGTGCCCTCAGGAGCCACAGATGAGTTTATTCAGGTTTCTTAGCAACTGAAGATGAAAGCCTCAAAACTAACCATGTCCCTATCTAACCACTATAAGGTCCCTGTCCGTGACCACTGTAAGGTCCCTGTCCATGACCACTGTAAGGTCCCTGTCCATGACCACTCTAAGGTCCCTGTCCATGACCACTGTAAGGTCCCTGTCCATGACCACTGTAAGGTCCCTGTCCATGACCACTCTAAGGTCCCTGTCCATGACCACTCTAAGGTCCCTGTCCATGACCACTGTAAGGTCCCTGTCCATGACCACTGTAAGGTCCCTGTCCATGACCACTCTAAGGTCCCTGTCCATGACCACTGTAAGGTCCCTCTCCGTGACCACTCTAAGGTCCCTGTCCATGACCACTCTAAGGTCCCTGTCTGTGACCACTGTAAGGTCCCTGTCCATGACCACTGTAAGGTCCCTGTCTGTGACCACTGTAAGGTCCCTGTCCATGACCACTGTAAGGTCCCTGTCCATGACCACTCTAAGGTCCCTGTCCATGACCACTCTAAGGTCCCTGTCCATGACCACTGTAAGGTCCCTCTCCGTGACCACTGGAAGGTCCCTGTCTGTGACCACTGGAAGGTCCCTGTCTGTGACCACTGGAAGGTCCCTGTCTGTGACCACTGTAAAAACAACAAAGTGACTTTACTGCTTTTACAACTTGAAACAGGCCAGGGTCGTCTGGTAGGGCATTTTGAGAAGATGCCTCCATCAGACCAGCCTGTAAACAAGTCTGTGGAACATTTTCTTGGTTAATGATTGATGTGGGATGGCCCAGCCCACTGAGGGTGGTGTCACCCCTGGACAGAGTGGCCCTGGCTGTACAAGAAAGCAGGCTGAGCAGGTCAGGGGGAGCATTCCCTATCACCTTCTCTGTGCCTATTTCCCCTTAACCTAGAATATCTATTGTTTTAATGATGTATGCCTTAAGTGCCAGCACCCCAGATGTGGTGTGTACACTGCTACCCCAGCTCTCCCAGATGTAGTGTGTACACTGATACTCCAGCTCTCCCAGACGTGGTGTGTACACTGCTACCCCAGCTCCCTCAGATGTGGTATGTACACTGATACCCCAGCTCCCCCAGATGTGTGTACACTGCTACCCCAGCTCCCCCAGATGTGGTGTGTACACCGCTATCCCAGTTCCCCCAGATGTGGTGTGTACACCGCTATCCCAGTTCCCCAGATGTGGTGTGTACACTGCTCTCCCAGCTCCCAGATGTGGTGTGTACACTGCTATTCCAGCTCCCCCAGATGTGGTGTGTACACTGCTATCCAGCTCCCCCAGATGTGTGTACACTGCTACCCCAGCTCCCCCAGATGTGGTGTGTACACCGCTATCCCAGTTCCCCCAGATGTGGTGTGTACACCGCTATCCCAGTTCCCCAGATGTGGTGTGTACACTGCTCTCCCAG
>PVIH01016286.1:30364-46377 GCA_004025045.1 Sigmodon hispidus | reverse complement strand
ACATTATTGGGTCAGTGGGACCATAGGACTGTCTGCTCCCTGCCCAGGGAGGGGCTGGGAAGTTGTGAAGAAGAAAAAATGACCTGATGTGGAGGGAGGGGGAAGGGACCTTGAATAGGGATATACAGGGATGGAAAAAAAATTCAGAGAGAAAGCTGAACACAAAGTAAATATATGTGTAGCAATCTTATTTGCATTATCACCCTTGATAAGTCATGCTTATGATTTTTATCTTCTTTATAGTTATTGTTAATTTATCAGCATTTTAAATTCATTTTACTGTTTTTCTTGATAAATACAAAATAAATAAAAAAAAGACTAAAAAACCAATAAAGAAAAAAAAAGAGGGCATTTTGAAAAATTAATTAATTAATTAATTAAAAAATAAAAGAATAGGGACACAGCGCATGATCACAAGCTTGGTTTTAGAACACTAAAACTATACTTTAAAGTAAAATTTTCAAGTAAGAAAAAAAAAGAAACCTAACAACTCTGCTGAAGCTTTTAGAACAATTAGAAACAAACTCCCCTATAAGAAGTAGACAGCAGGAAATAAACTTAGGGCTGAAATCAGTACAATAGAAACAAAGAGAACAATGTAAAGAATCAATGAATCAAAAAGTTGGTTCTTTGAGAAAGTCAACAAGATAGACAAATTCTTATCCAAACTAACTAAAAGACAAAGAGAGAGAGTATCTAAATTAACAGTATCAGAAATGAAAAGGGGGACTTAAGAACAGACGCACAGAAAATCCAGAGAATTATCAGGTCATACTTTGAAAATCTATGCTCTGCTAAAATGGAAAACCTAAAAGAAATGGACAGCTTTCTGGACAAGTACCAATTACCAAAATTAAATCAAGAACAGATTAAAGACCTAAACAGACCTATAACGCCAAAGGAAATTGAAGCTGTTATAAAAGTCTCCCAAATAAAAAAAAGCCCAGGTCCAGATGGTTTCACTGCAGAATTCTATCACATATTCAAAGAAGAATTAATACAAATACTGAACAAACTGTTCCATAAAGTAGAAACTGAAAGAGTGCTGCCATACTCTTTTCATGAGCCCACAATCACCATGATACTCAAGCCACTCAAAGGTGCAACTAAGAAAGAGAACTATAGACCAATTTCCCTCATGAACATTGATGAAAAAATAATCAACAAAATTCTGGCAAACCTATTAAAACAACATATGAAAAAAGTTATCCACCATGATCAAGTATTCTTCATCACAGAAATGCAGAATGGTTCAACATACAAAAAACTATAAATGTCATCTATCATATAAACAAATTGAAGAAAAAAAACCACTTGATCATCTCCTTAGATGCTGAAAAAGCCTTTGAGAAAGTCCAACACTCCTTTATGATAAAAGTCCTGGAGAGATCAGGAATATAGGGAAAATTACTAAGTATAGTAATGGCGATTTACAAGAAGCCACGGCCAACATCAAACTAAATGGAGAAACACTTAAAGCAATCCCACTAAATTCATGAACTAGATAAGGCTGTCCCCTCTCCCCTTATCCATTCAACATAGTTCTTGAAGTTTTAGCCAAAGCAATAACAGAACAAAAGGAGATTAAGGGGATACAAATTGGAAAAGAAGAAGTGAAACTATCTCTATTTGTATACATAAGTGACCCACAAAATTCTACCAGGGAACTTCTACAGGTGAAAAACACTTTCAGCAATATAGCAGGATATACGATTAACTCAAAAAAAATCAGTAGCTCTTCTATACACTAAAGACAAACAGGCTGAAAAAGAAATACGGGGAACATCACCCTTTAAAATAGCTGTAAATAGCATTAAATACCTCAATATAAATATAACCAAAGAAGTAATAGATCCATTTGACAAAAACTTTAAATCACTGAAGAAAGAAATTGAAGAGAATATCAGAAAATGAAAAGATCTCCCATGCTCCTGGATAGGTAGGATCAACATAGTAAAAATAGCAATCTTACCAAAAGCAATCTACAGATTCAATGCAATTCCCATTGCATTGCAAAATCCCAACACAATATTTTACAGACCTTGAAAGAACAATACTCAATTTCATTTGGAATAACAGGAAAGCCAGGATTGCCAAAACAATTTTACTCAACAAAAGAACCTCAGGAGGCATCACCATCCCTGACTTCAAGTTATACTATAGAGCTACAGTAATAAAAACAGCCTGGTACTGGCATAAAAACAGACTTGTGGATCAATGGAATCAAACTGAAGGTCCCGACATTAACCCAAAAACCTATGAACACTTGATCTTTGACAAAGAGGTCCAAAATATTCAATGGAAAAAAGATAGTATCTTAACAAATGGTGTTGGCATAGCTGGATGGTAGTGTAGAAAACTGCAAATAGATCCAAGCCTGTCGCCCTGCACTAAACTCAAATCCAGGTGCATCAAAAACCTCAAAAGAAAATCATTTATGCTGAACTTGATAGAAACGAAAGTGGGAAATACCCTCCAATGCATTGGTACAGGTGACCACTTCCTAAATATAATACCAGTAGCACAGACAATAAGAACAACAATCAATAAGTGGCATCTTGTGAGACAATCAAGTTTCTGTAAAGCAAAGGACACAGTCATCAAAACAAAACGACAGCTTACCAAATGGGAAAAGATTTTCACCAACCCTACAAGTAACAGAGGACTGATCTGTAAAATATATAGAGAACTCAAGAAACTAGAGCCCAAAATCCTGAATAACCCAATCAAAAAATGGAGTCCAGAACTAAAAAGAGAATTCTTAGCAGAAGAATTACAAATGGCTGAAAGACACTTGAAAAATTGCTCAACATCTTTCGCCATCAGAGAAATGCAAATCAAAACAACTTTGAGATACCACCTGACACCTGTTAGATTGGCTAAGATAAAAGGCACAGACGACAGCCTATGCTGGAGAGGTTGTGGAGCAAGGAGAACACTCCTCCATTGATGATGGAAGTGTGAACTTGTTTAGCCACTCTGGAATGCAGTATGGCAGTTTCTCAGAAAACTGGGAATCACTCTCCCCAAGGACCCAGCAATATCACTATTGGGCATGTACCCTAAAGGCACACATTCACATCTCAAAAGCATTATTAGTTCAACCATGTTCATAGCAGCATTATTCATAATACTAAGAACCTGGAAACAACCTAGATGGCCCTCAACTGAGGAATGGATTAACATACTGTGGTACATCTACACAATGCAGTTCTACTCAGCAGTAAGAAAAAAGTGTTATCTAATATTCGAAGGCAAATGGTTGGATTTGAGGAATATCCTCCTGAGCGAGGTCTCACAAACCCAAAAGGGTAAGCAGGGGATGTGCTCACTCATTAGTGGTCTTTAAGCAAAAACATTCTTTTTTTCATTGAAAGATGATGGGTCAATTAAGTGATTTGAAACACACACATACACACAAAACAAAGCAAAACAAAACTTCTGGTTTGACTATAGAAGGTTTGCTTAGCAGAAATTTGTGGTGGCCCTAGTACATCTTTGGGCATTAGCTGTGACCTACTGTGCTTTATTTATCTATAGCTGAGCCTAACCTGGCTTGAGAAACTTTTGACTTTATTTTTATGTTTCATGTGTTTTAGAGAAGAAAGAAATTTTATTACTGTGTGTGTTTTTTAAATCTATTCTGAATGTTTTGCTTTTTATATAAAGTTTGACATTGATTTTTTAAAAACAATAAAACAAAAAATTTAAAAAAACCCAAAAACTGATAATGGTTAAATTTCTTCTCTATTTCTCTGTCTCAAATTTCCTCACACTGTTTCGAGATAGCCTAACAGAAAAAATATGTGTTTTACTTTTTGAGCTGAGAACATGAAATTCCTTCCTCTGTTACTTAATTTTGATACTTTGGGCCTCTCTGCATAGGCCATATATTTCTCTTCATATATCCAAACTAACCTAATTAAAATGTCTTTTTAAGAAAAGGTGTGTCCTTAGACTGACATCTTGGATCCCACTCCCCCTAGAGGAACACTTGACTCTGTCTCGATGTTGGGGGGAGAAAACTGGATCTGCCAGGAGTGGAAGCTGAACTGAGCAATACTGGGACATTGGGACATTGGGACCTCCTGCCCATGATGGGGAGGAGATGGGGAGATGTGGAAAAGAGAGAGTGACCTGAGGGGGTGGGAGGGGGAAGGGACCTTGAATAAGGATATACACGGATAGAAAATGTGACCTTATTCATAATAAAAAAAACTGAAAAAAGAAAAGATGTGTAACAGTCCACATATTATCTGTGTGATATGTGGACCCCACAGGGCCTTGTGCCTTGATGGAGGATGAGAAAGATATACCAAGGAACTGAGATCCTCATGAGAAGAAAAAAACAATGTGATTTGCCATGAACTTGGCTGGTAACTTCATTGAATTGAAGGCAATTATGTCACTTGACTGTCATCTTTGCTAATGATATCAAAGAGAGCAAATACAATGTGGCTTCACCACCATCTTGGTTAATGTATGCATGGCATAAAACACAATGATGGCACCCAAAAACCTTTCTGGCTCCACTTACCTTTGGGGGATTTCTGCTCCTCTTTTATTTTCTTCCTTTTAAAATAATTTATTCATTTTTTTTCTTTTTCTTGTTCTTTTTAGTTTTATTTAAATAACATTTTAAAATTTATTTTACTTACTGACCAGTTTCCTTTCCCTATTCTCCTCCCAGTCTCTTCCTTCCCAACTGCCCCTTCCCCTTCCACTCCTGCTTTGTTTCTATTCAGAAAGGGGCAGGCCTCCCAAGGGATTGAACAAAGCATAGCACATTAAGTTGAGGCAGGTGGGAGCTCTGCCCCTTGCATCAAGACTGGGAAAGTAATCCAACATGGGGAACAGATCCCAAAAGCCACCTAAGTACCCGGGACAAGTCCTGATCTCACTGCTATGTCTTACAAAAATATCAAGCAACACAATTGTCACACAATTGCAGAAGGCCTAAGTTGGTCCCATTGAGGCCCCATTACTGTTGGTTCAGAGACCTTGAGCTCCCATGAGCTCAGGTCAGCTGTCTCTATGGATTCTCTGTCATGACCCCCTTGCTTCATACAATCCCTCCTCCCTTTCTTCAGCAATACTCCCGGAGATAGAAAAATGAAAATAAAAACAAACAAAGAAAGAAAAGAAACCAGCAAGACAAAAAATACCCAAACCAAACAAAAAGCACACACATACAAAATGGAGTTTGTTTTGTGTTGGACAACTTCTCTTCGGCACTAGGCCTGCCCTGAAGTGTGGTTGATACACCCACTGACACTCCATTGGAGAAAGCTGATTTTCCCTGCCCAGAAGGTATCAATTGCAAATAGCTCCTTGGCTAAGGGTAGGGGATTTTGTCTTGTTTGAACTGCACTCCTTCTTATTTTAGACTAAGAGGGTGTCTTACTTTGAGTTTCTGTTGTTGTAAAGAGGCACTATGACTATGACAATATTTATAAAGGAAAACATTTAATTGGGGCTGGCTTACAGTTTCAGAGGTTTTGTACAATATCATGACAGGACATCACAGCACACAGGCTGATATGGTGCTAGAGAGTAACTAAGAGTTCCACATCTTGATCCACAGGCAGCAGAAAGAGGGAAAGAAGCATTGGTCCTGTGTATTATTATTTTTAAAGACAGAGTCTCTCTATGTAGCTCTGGCTGTCCTAAAGCTTACTTTGTAGACCAGGCTGGCCTCAAACTTACAGAGATCTACCTGCTTCTGCCTTCAGAGTACTGAGCTTTTAACTATGTGTCTCTCTCTGTGTCAGTGTGTAGATATGAATATAAGAAAGCAGGTGCCTGTAATTGCCAGAGGCCACAGATCCCCATGGGGCTGAATTTATAGGAGGTTGTGAGTTGTTTAATGTGGGTTCTGAGTACTGAACATAGATCCTCCTGAAGCTAGGTACACATTCTTAGTCATTAAGCCATCTTTATAGTCCCTATAAATAGCGTATTTCAGTTATGAGCAACTAAAATTTTTCTTTACTTTTGTCACAGTTTATATTAACTTTTATATATACAATCTTTCATGGCATAATCATCACCAAAAAGGCTTTACCCAGAAACTGATAGGAGAAGATGCAGAGGCCCACAGTCAAACATTAGGTAGAACTCCAGGAATTCTGCAGAAGACAGAGAGGAAGTATTATAGGAGCCAAGAACATAACAAGAACATGGCCCACAGAATCAACTAACCTGGGCTCATAGGGGCTCATAGAGACTATAGTGACAACCAGGGAGCCTGCATGTGTCTGATCTAGACCCTCTGCACATATGTTATAGTTGTGTATTTTGGTGTTCTTCTGGGACTCCTAGCTGTGGGAGCAGAAGATGTCTCTGATTCTTTTGTCTGCTCTTGGGATCTTTTTCTCCTACTGGGTTGTCTCATCTAGCTTCACTATGAGGTGATACACCCTGTCTTATTGCAGCATGACAGGTCATGTTTGATTGATATCCCTAGGATGCTTGTTCTTTTCTAGAGAGAAATGTAGTAGTGGATCTAAGAAAGAGAGGTAGGGAGAGAGACTGAGAAGAGAGGAGGGAAGGGAAACTGAGATCAGGAGGTAATATTGGGAGAAGAATTTTAAAAATTAATGTAAAATAATGAAATAAATGTATTTTAAAAATCTGTCATGACAGTCTGGAGATTTTTGACTATAAAATTTTGTTTCTAATATAATTCTAATAATATTGTTATTGTTATTATTTTTTTGTTGGGTGGTATATGTACATTTTCTTGGGAGTGCATATGTGTACATGTCTACATGTGTGCATATATAAACAAAGGTCAGAGATCAACTACAGGTGTGGTTCCTCATGAACTGTCCATCTTATTATTTGAAGCAAAATCTCTCAATGGGAACTAAGACTTACCTATTCAGGTAAGCTACATAGCCATCAAGCCTCAGGGATCCAATGATCTTGGCATCCCAATCACCAGGACTTTTTATGTGGGTGCTGGGGATGAACTCAGGTCCTCATGATTTTGTGGCAAACACTTAACCTATCAATCCATCTTCCCAACTCCTTATTTTTTTATGCCAGGCAAAGGATCAAATGTTTTGTTATGTGATGTTCAGTTTGAGAAATCAAATACATTATATTTTTTAGTTGCATTCTAAATATTTATCTTATACTTATAGGTAAGTATAGTATTCATCCCTCATCAAAGATGCTTTGTTTGGTGAGTATAAGAGTAAATATTTACAATGCAGCTAAAAATAATGATTTAGAAAAGTGGCAATAGTAGGTACACCTCAAAATTCTACCAACCACAGGTAGTTGGATAGGTTTACAGTAACTTCTTATTTAATTGGAGCTAAAAGCAATTGATAGATGTTGCTCACCCCTAAGATATAAGTGTCACTATTGTACCTTTGGGGATATTTTAACATGTTAGTCATTGTTGTGCTTTATAGGCATCACAGCTGGTTAAGACTATTGCTTTTCTCCCCTTGCAGCCTATATAGCACTTTCTGATACTATAAGAGCTAGTCCTCAGGGAGGATACACTGTGGTCAGATCCAGTTCAATCCTCTAATTCCATGCAGTAAATGGGCAGTGATGCCCAAGAACCATAAAGCAAACAAAGTTAGCCCTATAATTACCTCAGACTACCTCCACGAGTTTTCAAGACTTGGTGGCACAAAGGAGAAAATAACAGAGAGTGAGGGCAATTGAGAGAAGAGATATTCAATCAAATGTGTTGTTGATTGTGAATGGATGTTTGAGTGCAAGGGAAGTACCCCAAATAGAAGAAAGAATCAAATGAAAGAACACAATGAAAGAATATATGCATACACTTACATTGTCTATTCTAACCACTTATACAAGAAAACCACATCATTCATAGGATGATGGTAAAGTTCTCAAAACGTTCTAATCTCAGTAGTAGAGAATAATTGTCTCTACACTAAATGTGGCCTATTTTCCCACCAAACAAGTAATTAGATAGCACCAGAATAGCTGAAACTGTTTTCATGTAATATAATCAGACCACAGAGCAAAGCTCAAAAATATTTGTAAGAGTTTAAGTATATGTACCATTAAGATAGCACGACAGAACAATGCTGGACTATCTTTACTCCCTAAACACATTGCTTCAACAGCAACACATGGATTATTGTAATCTAGAGAGGACCTGAAACTCCTGCACCCTTAGAGAGTACAAATACAACATTAAAAATGAAGTAAATACGAAGATAGTTTCCAGTCAAAATTCCCATCCCTGCCGTTGGATCATACAACCAGGAGGAACATCTCAGTTCTTGGATTTTTCTGAAGGATCAAAGAAAATAGACTGTACAGTTAACACCAAACAAGAGGGTAGTGCATATCTCATCTATCTCAGATTGATTACAAGACCCTGCATTTAGAGTCCACTGAGGGATGAAAAACAAGCAGCAGCCCGAAGTATAATGTGGCATCTACCACAGCTCCTCCCCATGGCACAGTATAAAGTGTGTACACTCATTGCTTCAAACTCCTCGGGGCTACTTGCATGACTTCTGACCTACATGTTTCAGAGTGTTGACATGATGAGGCATAATCTAGATATCCAAAGAACACTAAAAGCCAATATGTTATAATGGACTGACTATTTCAGAGTTATACAGAAGTTTTGTCCGGGATGACTAATGAAAGTATTCTATTTGAGGCCAATCTAAGAAAACAGGAAGAGGTGGCACTTCTTTACTATTGCATTGTAAAATATTAATACAAACACACCAAAACAAGAACGAAAGATGATTTTAAAAGGGAAATACACTCCAAAAGGAACGAGGTAAAATTCACAAAACAACTTTACTGCAAAGGAAACTTGTAAATTATTTGATAGGATGGGTCTGATGTTGCAAGGAAATGACCACACAATTCAAACAATTTCAGCAAAGCAAAAGTTTTACTTCTGCAGAAGGGTTCATTGTCATGTCAAATAAAGTAGCAAATATACCCATCAGGACTCCTGCTGAGTTTTTATTTCTAATGCAAAAATAACCTATGTCTTACTGAGTGGTCATAGCAAGGCCTCACATGCTCATATGATTGGCTAATTTGAAATGGTGCAGCAGATAAGAAGGACGCAATTTCCTGAGAAATCACCATACTAATTTCCAAGGTGTGGTGATATATTTTATATTTAATAAATTCAGCCTAAAATATCAAAAAAATTTACCCACAGTCAATTCTTACTCAGCCAACTTTTTAGGCCTAACTAGGTAAGTACTATCTTTAAGAATTTTTTATCTGGCTGGTTGCTCTTATAAAATGTCTGAATGTCTGTCTACACCTGCCTTAAATATCTTTTTTGCCTAGTTTATTTGGGAGTTTAATTTTGCATTATAATTTTAGAGTTAGGATTAAAGGCATGAGTTATTGTTTTGTTTTTAGACTTTTAATTCATAGAAAAGATTTTTTTGAGTGATGGAATTAAAGTTGTGAGTTATTATATTGTTAATCTTGTGTTGGGATTAAAGTCATGAGTTACCACTCTCTGACCCTCATGGCTTGACTGGGTGTGATTTTGTTTTTTGATATTTTAGGCTGACTTTATTAAATATAAAACATATTACTACACCAAAGTGGCTGTACAAGTTTGCACTCCCACTAGCAAAGGAGGATTGTTTCCCTTTCTCCACATCTCCTCCAACATAAGCTACTATTAGTGTTTATTTTTTTTTTATCTTAGCCATTCTGACAGGTGTAAGATGGTATCTCCGAGTTGTTTTGATTTGCATTTCTCTGATGGCTAAGGATGTTGAGCAAACCGTCTTTAGCCATTTGAGATTCTTCTGTTGTGAATTCTCTGTTTAGATCTGTACTCCATTTTTAAAATTGGATTATTGGATTATTGGGGTTTTTTGTTTGTTTTTTATGTCTAGTTTCTTGAAATTATATATTTTGGAGATCAGACCTCTCACAAAAGTGAGGTTGGTGAAAATCTTTTCTCATCCTATAACTGTCATTTTTTGTCATATTGACAGTGTCCTTGGCCTTACAGAAGCTCCTCAGTTCAGGAGGTCCCACTTATTGATTGTTGCTCTCAGTGTCTGTGCTACTGGTGTTATATTTAGGAAGTTGTCACCTGTGCCAATGCATCCAAGGCTACTTCCTACTTTCTCTTCTATCAGCTTCAGTGTAGCTGGATTTATGGTGAGGTATTTGCTCTGATTTCTAGCAATGGTGGATAGGGTACCTGTACTACTCTTCCCCTGTAGTCAGATTGGTGACTACCCTAATTGTCATCATAGAACCTACATCCAATGACTGATGGGGGCAGATGCAGACACCCATAGTGAAGCACTTGGCTCAACTCCTGGAGTTCAGTTGGAGAGAGGGAGGTTGGACTAGAGGAGAAAGGGGTGGAAGTCAAGAGCACAATGGAGAAAACTACAGAGACAGCCGACCTGAGCTAATGGGAGCTCATGAACTCCTGAATGACAGCTGGAGAGCCTGCATGGGACTGAACTAGGGCCTTTGAATGAGGGTGACAGTTGTGTGTCTTGATAAGTTTATGGGTATCCTGGGTACATGAGCTAGTTTTTTAGAGCCTATTCCCTATGGATGCCAGCCTGTATTGACTACTAAAGAGAGGCCTTATTCCCTTTGAGGAGTGAATGGGAAGGAAGGGGAACAATGATTGGGATGTTAAATGAAAAAATTGTTAAATTAAAAAACAGGGAAGGATACAATTTGGAGAACCCAGCACAACCTTGAGCACATATTTTGATTTCAAGAAGTACAGAGCCTTAATGAATTTGAGTTTATGCTAAATAGCTTCTTTACAATTTTGAATGAAGATTTTTCATATTTAACCCTTTGATTGAAAAAATAGTGCATTCCTTTAATATTTCCCACGCAAAATATTTCAAATTTATGTCATGAAAATTCCCACTGAGCTCAGAGAACAACAATGTGCAAAAAAGAAGAGAATTTCAAAGAAGATATAAACTTTTAAAAACAGGTAAGCAGAATTCTTGGAAGTAAATATTATAACTGGACTTATAATTTGAATATGGGAGTTCAACATCTGAGTATAGCATGCATAAAGAACCAACAAAAATGAAACAGGTAATTTGAAAGTCTCAGTCACAAGCAAACAAAAAAAAAAACCACAAATGAACAGACAAAAAGAAAACAGCTAAAAGGATTTATGGAATGTCAACAAGTGAATAAGCATACAAACTATGGAATCAAAGAACAAAGGACTAGAAAGCAGATGCAAAGAAATATTCATAGAAAATTTACCTAATCAGGAGGTGATATAAAGGTTTATAGTATGGAACTCAAAAGTCTGAATATGAATTAATAAGCTATATATCAAACCATATTGTAATTGAGTTGTCAGAAATCAAAAACAAAGTGATAATTTTTAAACTATTTAGAAAGAAGGGAATTTTGGTAACACTGTCAACCTAAGTGGCTTGATTTCCTTTAGAGTAAAATTAGTGTGTGTGTGTGTGTGTGTACATACTCTTTTATATGGTGTGTGCAAGAACCACAGACTAACCCCGGTACCAGGACCCAGAAATCTCCTTTCTAGTTGTTGATTAGGGTAGGCCAAATGACTTCTCAATATGGATTATAGATATAGATGTAGAACTTGGTTGCCTCTCAGGGGTTGAAGGTGGACCCTATTGCTAAACATACCTCACACCTTAAGAGGACACAGGACTCAGATAAATCCAGCTGGATCTGTGCTGAAACCCACTATCTTATAGTCTGGCTTCTATGATTATAGAAAATATATATGCAAGTTGCCAAGGGAGGGAATGAATTAAACAGCCCTACCCAGCTGTCACAGCTGAACCACAACAAAAAACAGTATGGCAAGATATGCATAAGGATGTAATAAATGGCGCTCACATATCAGTAGCAACCAACAGCTGCCTAATTAAACTTGAGAAGCACTCAATAGGAATGAAATCGTACTTGGTGCAGAAAACAAGCCAGTTTCTTGGTGATAGTGATGTAGAGAACTTTAGAAAAGAATCTACTCAATGGGGCCCCATTGCTAAGGTTAACACCCACACAGCTCATTGAACATGGAGAGGTCTAGTTGGTACCTACATGGAACCTTCACCCCTTGATTCTCATCTCTTTGGTCTGGAAAAGTACTCCACAGGCTGCCAAAAGAGAAATATAAACATCAAACCAGCCACAAAAATCTTTGACCTTCAAGATATGTCAGAGTAATGGTGAAAAAGAATTTGTGGGAGAATCCAACCAATGTCTGACTAGACTTAAGGCCCACTCCATGTTACTGGTCCTATACTTGACACTGATTGGGTCACCAAGAACCAGAGACTAGATAGCCCAGGAACCTAGAGCAAAACCAAACACTATTGTGTGTGCTCTAAAAAAATGAAGTTTGCCTGAAGATCAGAGAACAGAGTCAGCCACAGAGATAGCCACAGAGATCAGGCAGTGGTGGCACACACCTTTAATTTTAGGACTCAAGAGGCAGAGAGTCACCTGGATCTCTGTGAGTTCAATGCCAGCCTGGACTATTGGAGATCAATTAGTCCAAAAGAGAAACAGAGCCAGGCAATGGTGGCGCACATCTTTAATTCTAGCATTTAAGATCCTCTGCTCCCAGTACTTGGGAAATACACACACACCTTTAATCCCACCCAGCATTAGGAAATTTGAACCAGAAAGTGATATATGTCTGGACAGAGAAATGTATAAAAAGCAGGAGGAGACAGAGTTTTCCCTTCCTTTTCAGCTGAGGACTCAGAGGCATTCAGTCTGAGGATTCATGGAGCCAGGATCATCGGCTGAGTTGGCTAGGTGAGAAGTGGCTGTGGTTTGTTCCTCTGTCCCTCTATCTTTTAGCTTTTCCCCAATATCTGGTTCCAGGTTTTTATTATAAGATCAATTAGGATACATGCAACAGATAATGTGGTTTTCCTTTTAAAAATTATGTATGTATTTATTGTCTCTACCATGTTTTCAAACCAGTGAAATACTTGCTTGAGTTTGGAAGCATTCATTCCTTTTCTCTTGGCCCCATTAGACTGCTGGAAGGTTCCTGGTAGAAATGAGTGGTGATTTGGGGATTCCAACTGGGGATGGGCCAGGAAGAAGGGATACAGGTTATTTTGCCAGGGTCTCTGGACCATCAGAGGGTGAAATATTATACTTTGTGTATATCACAGTGGGCACAAGCCAGAGAAGAGATACAAGCAGGGACGCTTGAGAAGAAGTTGCATACAATCACTTGCCAAGGTCTCATGTGCTTCATGGATTGGCTAGAGGTTCTATTGCATTGAAGTCATGGCCTTGGGTAAAAGGGGTTATCAACTTTAAAAGTAACAAGAGAAGGAAATATGGAGTCACTTACCTTGGTCTCTAGACCTTGTTGGGCAATTGTAGAGCCACAGTCAGACTGGTAGGAGAGACCTTAAGAAGTCCTTCATGAAGATGTGTCAAAGGAAGAGGTGCAAAGTTGCTTTCCAGGGTCTCCTAGACTTGCGAGCCAACTGAAATAAGTACTGCTGCCAGGGGGCAGGTTGGGTCTGCTACTGAGATGTGGAGGTAAAGTGTCACTTACTGGGATTTCTGGGCTGACAAGAATAATATCATATATTTTGGAAATGTATCATTATGATCAAAGAATGTCCTCTTTATGTTAGGCTTCTCACTATACTGTTGAGTAGGAAAGCCTAAAGAGGAAAAATAGGGTTAAAATATACATTTGTGTTACAAATTCTGTGCACATTTGCAACTCACTTAGATTACCTTCATTAGGTATTAATTGTAGTATTAATCAAAAGAGCACCTCTTAAAGAAAAAACTAGAATATGAACTCCCAAGGGAAGATAATGTGGTTGTAGAGAATTAGTTCCTTTCTTGTCTTTGTACCCAACTTCCATTATTTATTAACATGCAAGTGATTTCTGGTCATAGAAGGCTTTGATGAGAATCTCATGCTCCTCACTTTTCAGATGTGTGGTCCTGAATCTCAATTTCTGTAGTTTTAAAAATAAAAATCTAATACTTGAAAAAAATGAATACCCACTCATCCTAACAGTCAGTAGCCCCATAAAACATTAAATTGGAAGCCATAATATATACACAGAGGGTCTAATATAGACCTGTGGAGGCTCTGTGCATGCTGTCTCAGTCTCTGTGACGTCATATAAGCTTTGCTCATATTGATTTAGAGGGCTTTGTTCTGTTGTCCTTTATGTCCTCTGGCCCTTATACTCTTTCTGCTTCCTCTTCTAAGGGGTTTCTTGAGCTTTGAGGGAGGAATTTGATGAAGATATCCCATTTAGGGTTGAGTGTTTCAGGGTCTCTCTGCATAATGTCTGGCTGTGAGTCTCTGTATTTGTTCCCATCTGCTGCAGAAGGAAGCTTCTCCAACAATTTCTGAAGCTTTGTCTACTTTAGTTATCACGGGAATACTAGACTCATAGGAATAGTTTAGAAATGTTCCTTTCAATTTTATGCAAGTTTTCTTTAATTTTTTTCAAGCAGTATGCAAGTGACTGACACTTAATTTTTATTTAAATGTTTGGTAGATTTCCCAGTGAAATCATCTTGTTCTGAGCTTTTCTTTCTTAAACTGTTTTTTCAAAAAAAATTCATTCAATTCCCATACTACTTACAGGTCTGTCCTGAGTTTCTCTATTCACCATGATTCAGTCTTTGTAGAGTATACATTTGAATAAATTACTTCATTTTCTAAGTTATCCAGTTTTCTGGTATATAGTTATTTATAGGCATCTCTCATAATCCTTTTCATTGATGTTCTATCAGAAGTAATGTTTCCTGCTACATCCATAACTTACCTATTTGAGTCTTGTGTCTTTATTCATGATTTAAATTCTTGTCAATTTTATTTATCTTTTTTCCTTTCTAAAGAATTAATTCATTGTTCTCACTTTTCAATATCTCACATACATTTTGCTTCCATATATTATATTTTGTATTGAGAGGGAAATTAAGCTTGAGAAAAATACTTACTGTATTTTTTCAAGTTTACTCATTTGGTAAAGTTTTACAGGTACATATGTTATTTTAACTTTGGCACAATGGCTACACTATGTAATCTACTGCTATTTCAGCCAGCAACTGTAAGTCTGCAGTTACTGGCCTATTTCTGTAGCGGCAGCCTAGCCACTCAGGCTACAGCCTGGTGGAAATTCTGTTCCTGCAGGCACAGGCCTTATCACTGCCATAAAAGATAGCTTTAACTAAATCTGTAGCATTCCATTTATGAATAAGACTCCAGAATCAAAGGTTGCAGTGGAAACCTGTGAGTTCAGAAAGGTTGGGTTACAATTAATTAACCTTTCCTCCTTGGTGGCATTTTAGAAGGACCTGTGTTTCCACTTTGCCAAACCAGTGAAAGCTCTGCCACTCCAAACCTCAACATACTACTTTCTGTTTCTCTATCTCTTCCAGATGCCCTCTTTGTTCTATGATGAATTTCTGTCAACTAGTTGCTGACTCAGCTTCCTAACTCAAGGTTAATTTTATAAAATTAATGCAAATGAAAACCCAGGTTTCACAGTGTGATTAAATATCCCCCAACATTTCCCCCTTTATTCTACATAAAAAGGAAAGTTATTAACTACAACATAGTAAAACTATATACAAGAGGAACACAAGAGATATTTTCTAAATAAAAAAGAAAGGTTTTAACTTTAACAAAATGAAACCATATATAATAAGAGCAATTATTAAGTAAGGATTTCATTCACAATGGCCAGTCCTTTTGTATTTAGCAAATTCAGAGAAACTACTCTATTATCAATTCTATCTTGATGAGTCCAAAGTTTTATAACTAATTGACCTTCTATTCTTTTTTTTTTATGGTGGAAAAAGTATATTTAGAATTAGCCAGCTGGACTGAGTTTAGATGATCCCAATTTTGTTGGCAACATCCAGAGCATCATAATCAGGAGCCAATCGAACATATGCCTTCTTTTCTCCGTCAGGCCTTATGAGGGTGTTGACTTTGGCCACATCTATGTCATAGAGTTTCTTCACAGCCTGTT
>PVIH01016286.1:14299-30264 GCA_004025045.1 Sigmodon hispidus | reverse complement strand
ACCTAAGGGTCTTGGGCCACCGGAAAGTGGGTGACGTGCGGATCTTCTTTTTCTTGTGGCTGTGGACACCTTTCAGCACTGCTTTCTTGGCTTTCAAGGCCTTCGCTTTGGCTTCGGCTTTGGGAGGGGCAGGAGCTTCCTTCTTCGCTTTCGGCGCCATCTTGGTGAAAAGGCTTGACCTTCTATTCTAACTTGTATTGCCAACTCAAAACTTTCTTCTTAGACCTAAAAACATTTTCTTAAAAAGACAATTTAAGGTTTTATGTCTCTCAGCCCTATATACTTTATAACTCTTTTGTGAGTTTCTACTCTGAATTTGTTACCAACAAAATCTTTATAACTATTTTACCTTCAACTCTATCAGGAACCCAAGAAAATATGTTATCTGAGTAAACAGAAAGTGCAGAGCTAGCATCTTCAAAACTATGGAAATAACAGAAGCATCTGGCTTCCTGGACAGTCACCCAAGGTTGTCTGCAATTTGGGGCATGCATCTTGGGCCTATGGACCTAGAATATCTGACAAACTTTCCTATGAAGTAGGAATTTTGAAGGACAGTCCTAACTTGTATTGGCAAAGTTTGGCAGTCTTTTTCCTTTGTGTCTTGCTCATCCAATTTGGACAGCAACTGTCAGTAGTCAAGGCAAGGGCAGTTTTAAGTAGATAATTTTGTCACAACAAAAGCAAATTTCCTATATAGGTTCTTCAATGCCCATCATCCTTTTTTAAAGTAAGTTGCTGCTGCCAAGAGCAAAGATGTCTCACTGTCATGTAAAGCCTTAGGTTATTTAAAAAACTTAAATATCATATTCTGTAGGTCTCTAAAGTATTTGAACACTACCATTATATCTAAAATATATGTTTGCTCTTGAAAACACAACTACAAACTTGATTAGAGATGACTAACTACTAGCCTATATTTTTAATTATACATTACATTTTTAAATGAGCTATATAGGTACAATACTTTAAACAAGAGTAGAAACATATATACAGTGTAACAAAAATAACCTTAAATTTCTATTAATATACAAAAATTCATACCAATGTAAAATATTATAGAATAGTTGCTTTTTAGGTTAAAGTAGATTTAGTAATCTACCATTTTATCCTCTTTTCCATACCCCTCCTAATTTTCTAAGAAAGAGATCCTTCAAGCCAACTTCTCTTGCTTAGTTTCCAGTAACAATTTGCAACCAACCCAACCCCCCTAAGCAATAGCAAACATTCATTACCCACAGAATGAACAAAAATACCCATCCCATCTCTTGGGAATGTGAATGACATATTCTTTAAATTACTTATTATCTGTGGGCAATGACAGCTTTAGGGGCCCCTGAGAACATTGAGATAATGGTTAAGTACTGGGAGAACTAGCTGTATTATGTTTTGTTTAGTCTCTATGTGATGGGAAAATACAGAGCTTATCTGAAGTCTTGATTGGATAATCTGTGAGGCTGGGCTGCCCTATCTAACCACTTTGAAATTTTCCTGAGCAGTTTGTAGCTGAAAGTTGCTCTTTGGGTGCTGTTTGTCAGCTTAATAGCATTACCATGTATTGCAGTTATTCACTTGCAATATATCCTATAAAGGATTAATATCTATTAAGGGGTTAAATAAACACTGATACAAATTAAACCTTAAGACAATTCTTGGAGAATGGAAATGTCCCACAATGGATAGTTTGATCCACTCCCCAAGACCAAATAACCAAAACAGGAAAGAAGGCTTTAGGTGTCAATGGGGTCTGGCCACACCCCCTTTCAGGATTCTGATAACCCAAAGCTACACCTTTAAGCTTTCCTAACTAATGTCTGAATCCCACTACATCTCCCCATTTTGTCTAAGACAGTTCTAAAAATAAGTAGACTATATACAATAGAAATAGTTATAAAGTGATGTCTAGGAGAGGGAAAGGCAATAACATAAACAAGGTCAAGCTACAACTAACAAACAGCAAACATAAGGCATATCTTAAATGTCTAGAATATTAGTAAGTGGCAATATACAGAGATTACTTTAAGGCTGTTTATCTTGAATAATATGAATCTAATACCTGAATGCTCTTAGCTAAGACATGAGATGGTAGTAACCTTAACTATCTAGTCTTCACCCCCATCAAAGTCCTGAGAAGGAAGATATATTACCTGAATAAGCTGGAAGTACAAGAGAGTAGCTTCCGAAATTTAGGAGAGGACAGGAATAGTCAGCTGCCCGGACAGTCACCCATGCTTTTTTGCAAAGTTGGAGCAACCACCTTTTTTTGTCTACAGGGCTATAGTATCTGACAGATATCTTCAGAAGCAGAGCATTTGTGGAGAAACTATCTTATCTTTTCTATGCAGGTTTTGGCAGTCTCTGACTTTTATCTTGCTTATCTGGATGCTTACTGACAGCAGCTGAGGCAAGGGCAGTTTTTTGCCCAACAGCCCATTGTCCACCAAGAAAGACAAACTCCTTGTGGAGTGTCCTTGCTGCCCAACATCATCTCGGAAAAGAAATGGTGATACAAGGAGTTGTTATGTCTCTCATGGCCAAATTCCGAATAACAAAACATTTAATGCCATATTCTCTAGGTCTATGAAGTGGTTGAAGACTCCTGTCTACCTGATATATTCTATTATATATCTGAGAAACCTAAACAACATGACTGTTATATAGCAAACCTAAGTAACTGTGATCTGCAATTCTTATCATCCTAAACACTGAAGCATACATTGTAAAAATAGACAATCTATAAAAGGGTATACAGTTTTTGAGTAATTACTTCAAGTATGATGATCATATAAACATTAAAAAAGGTAAATGTATAGTGCAAAATTACAACAGTATCCTAAATATATATCATCATACAAAATATCTAAACAGAAGTGTACAAACAGAGATAGAATATATGTATATATTATGACTAGTATAATTATATATTATGACTAGTATAATTAAACACAAATAGAAATTGCATAGTGGGAATGACAATAATATGTTCAATGTGCATTAATGTGCAAAATATTTTAAACAGAGGTAGAAGCATGTGCAAAATATGGCAATTACAGGTTCAATTTTTATCAAAATACAAATTACCTTAGATATATAAAACAATTTCACATTTAAATTTGTTATCAATATACAGATTATCTCAATCAAGCATATAAAATAATTTCACATTTGTATCAATAGTACAAGCATCTGTACCAGTGCAAATTGTCTTTGGCTCATATTTGGCTAATAATTGTTTACAAGTAGATACAATAATCTACCTACATCTGTCCTAACTATTTCTCTTTCTCTTTTTTAAGTTTTATTTGTTTATTATGTATACAGTATACAGAAGAGGGTACTAGATGTCATTATAGATGGTTGTGAGCCACCATGTGGTTGCTGGGAATTGAACTCAGGACATCAAGAAGATCAGTCAGTGCTCTTAACCTCTGAGCCATCTCTCCAGACGCCAATTTCTCTTCTTTTAAAGGGATTCCTGAGTCTATATTATTGTTCTGCCCTCAACTCAAATTTAACTTATAACCACCCTATCAGAATGATAATTATCCATAACCCTTAGAAGACAAAACTTATCAGGATAGGGGTGTAGTTTTTCATAAGGTTGCTTCCTACTGACTTGTGAGTGATGGTATCTCTGTGGGGTTCTAATATAGTGGTGAGGTCATTATGAACTCATTATAAACATCTATAACCATTCTCAGAGTACTGGGTAAGGCCATCTGTAATTCTTGTTAAAGATGTAACATGAAGGATAATCATATAAAGCTAAGATATTTTGCTGTCCTGAGTAGTCTATATTTCAAAAGCAATCATTGGTGTACACCAGTTTTTTTTCACAGATCAGGTAGAATCATTGTGGTGGGGCCCCATCTTCTTTTTGGATGCTTTGGAGATTGCGAGTAGGAGAAATTGCTGTTTACAGTGGAAAACCTAAACATCATTAATGTCAAATAAAGAATTTACATTTTCAGAAGAAAATTATATGCAAAGAAGATTTTAAGGTTAAGAAGGAATAAATACACAGAAAATTAAGATTAGAAGTAAAATGACAATAATATTAGTTGCTATTTATTCTGGCGGTCTGCTGTCCCGCACCAGATAGCTTTTCTGATGAGACGGAATCTCTTAAATTTTCCTTTACCAACATGCTTGAGTTTAGAGAAGGAGAAATCCACTTACTTCAACTCCAAAGCCAGCTTGATGCTTAATTAAATCAAGATCACCTTTTTAAAAAAGAGATATAGGTGTTAAGCAATTAGAATTAAGAATTTACCCTTTAGAGCATATTAGTACCAAATGGCCTTGTATTCTTTTGCTTATAATATTTTCATAATTGATCTCCTTTCCAGCTTTAGGCATTTAAGCATCAAACATCTTTCAATTTCTTGAAGATGGTTATATCCTTCTGTAAAGACAAAAATGAAATCCAGCCCCAGGCTTGTTAAGTGAGTTTTCCTTAGTATGTATGTAATTGTCATATCAATGGATAAGGCATTACTTCTCCTTTTCATGAGGTGTCTCCTTTTTGAATTGAATCTTCATTAATTTCATTGGTACCCATATATTTTCTTCTTCTGTGGAAACAAAAGCAAAACCCCTTCCCCACCCAAGCATATATCCTGGCTTCTATTCTGAGGTGAGCACATCCTTGAAGTTGATAGGTTGGTTTATCTCAGAAGGTTTTTTCCTATTATCCAGTGTCTCTCTGCAGCTGTTGTTCCTCTTATCAGCATTAAGAAAATTCAAGGTTAGTAAAGCATTATGCAATCTCTCCCTGGGTTTTGTTTGTTTGTTTGTTTCTCCTTTCTGTTTATGAAGCATCTCTTCTAAGGTGAAATGAGATCTTTCCACAAGTGTTAGTCCTGTAGGATTGTGTGGTATAACTGTAGTGTGCTTTATATTATAATATCCAAAAGTCTGCTTCATTTTGGGGGGAAGCATATGCTGAACCATTGTCAGTCTTAGTTTGAACAGGAATTCCCATAATGGCCATGGCTTCCAAAAGATGTGTAATTATAGCATCAGCCTTTTCAGAACTCATGGCAGTTGCCCATTGCATTCCTAAGTGTCAATAGTATAATGTACATATTTCATCTTTCCAAATTCTGCAAAGTGAAACACATCCATCTGCCAAATCTCTTTTCTCTGTGTACCTTTAGGATTACTTCCAACAGGTAAAAATAGTTGGTCATAGAAGAAGTAAGTAGGACAAGTCTGTAGAGTTTCTTGGCCTGATGCAAAGTGATGGGAAGCTCTTTTTTAATTCTTTGCTATTAACATCATGTCTCTTATGAAATCCTGAGGCCTCCAGCACGTTTCCTATTAATAACAGATCAATTCCATCATTATCTTGTACTTGGGACCAGGCAGACCTGTGTAGGATCTGATATGCGATATATATGATAAATTCTATTTATAATGATATTCTGTAGTTGCATAAACACTGAGGTTAATTCTGTATCGTCAGGAATAAAATTAGCAGTTTCTATATGTTAAAGAATTCTTTCTGCATGCTGAAAGTCAGGTACTATGTCAAGAGGTTCTGTAAAGTCCATTAATACCATAATAATAGTGTATAATCCTGACTTCTGGGCAGAATTATTAAGAGATTTGAGCCACTTTACATGAATTTTCTGATTTGTATCCTGCTTTTCCTTATTTGTTTACATCAGTATAAAATGTATGAGCTCCAGAAATAGATTTATTCCATACAACACAAAGAAGAATCCAGTTAGTTACTTTTATAAATTGAATTATTTTGCTTTGGAGATATTTGTTATTAATCTCTCCCAAAAATTACTGCAGGCTTTTTGCCAAGGTTCAGTGTCCACCTATAATTGATCAATTCCTTCATTGTTAAAGGCACAACAATTCCTGCTGGATCCTTTCTTGTCAACTGACAAACTCAATTTTCCTTTAAAAATCAAGTCAAAAACATTTTCCACATGTGTTTTCAATTTTTACTCAGCCTATGTGGCAGAAATATCAATTATAATATAATATTTTCCCTTTGCATTATAACCCCTATGGGAAAATGCTTAGAGGGTAAAATAACCAGAATGCAATTGAGGTCTAGATCTACACAATTTATGTGTGCATCTTGTAATTTCTTTTCCACTAAAGCTGATTTTCTCTCAGCTTCATCAGAAAATACTGTAGGACTATTTAAGTCCTTATCACCAATGAAGAATTTTAATAAATTAGTTAATTTTTTATTCCAATAATGGGCTGCATATGAGAAATATCTCCTAGCAGTTTTTGGAAATAGTTAAGAATTCTCTATCTCTCCTGAGTTACACCCTTTGTGGTCTACATTTTGTAGACCTATTTCATATTCTAAATAATTAACAATCTCCTCTTTGTATCATTTTGGGAGCAATTTATAATTCCCAATTAGGCATAATTTTCTTTACTTCATTCTTTCTAACCTAGCTATATTTCCAATAAGGTATCATCCATATAATGGTAAATAATAGATTGTAGGATTTGTTTGCATATCACTTCTAATGGCTGTAGTACAAAATATTGGCATAAGGTAGGACTATTCAACATTCCTTGTGGGAGAACTCTCCATTGATATCTCTTTACTGCATGAATTATTAAATGTGAGCATTGTAGTGGCAAATTTTTCTTTGTCCTGTTCTTATAGAGGTATGGTAAAGTAACAGTCCTTCAAATAAATAACTATAATAGGCTATTCCTTAAGTAATAAGAAAGGCAAAGGAACACCAGATTGTAAAGAGCTCATTGGTTGAATCACCTTATTTATTGCTTTTAAATTTGTCACCAGTCTCAATTTTCCAGATTTCATTTTGACAACAAATACAGGAGAATTCCAAGGGCTGGTTCATTCCTTAATATGCTGAACATGTAACAGCTCCTGTACCAGCTGTTCTAAGTCTAACAGTTTCTCTTTCATTAAGGGACACTTTTGAACCCAAATAGGCTTTTCTATCAACCATTTTAAAGGTAGCACTGTGAGGGTCTTTATAGGTACAACAACTGTTGTGCTGTTTTTGTACAGCTTGAGTAGCTGGTGATTATTTTTTATAATACCTTAAAATACTGTTTTCAGAAAAACAGTTGAGTCTCTGGTTTATATCTCAGCCTGGAGAGATTTTAATCTGGGTATTCCATTGTTGTAGAAGGTCACAGCCCCATACATTCACTGCTATATTAGCCATATATAGCTTTAACCTTCCTCTCTGTTCTTCTGGACCTATGCATTCAAGCCATCTAACACTTTATTTCACCTGAAATATTGTTCCAATACCTAGAAATTGAACATCTACCTCCTTTAGAGTACATCTTGGATACTATGATTGTTGGGTTATAATCAAAACATCTGCTCCCATGTCAACTAAACCTTATATATAAATGTTATCTATTTCTATTTTTAATGTTGGTCTTTGTTCATTTATGAAATTCTGTCAGAATATTAGTTTTGTGATTTTTTTTGTAAATTTTGATTCCTCCCTTAAAATTGTTCTATTACCCAATGCTGTGTGGTTTTCTACATTAGGCATTGGATTTTCTACTTGTCCTGAGGAGGCTGTTCCTCTACTGTGATGGGATATAATTGAATCATAATTGATTTTGAAACCTGTTTTTTTGGGGGGCTCCCAAAAGAGGCCCCTAGAGGTGTTTCCTGATGGTAACGTATTTCCTTGTTTGTCTCTTGTAGACATACTCATTGGTCCAATGTTGGCTTTTGCCACATTTTCTGTATAATTCAAAAGGTAGGAACCTTCTGTTTGGTCATTCCTAGTAGGGACATTGGTTCTAGGAATGCCCTGCAAACAATTCCTTCTTATATGGCCTGGTTTACCACAATTAAAGGATTTGATACCTTCATTCCTTACCCTAACATTGGAAATGTCTTGACCTACCCAATTCTCTCCATCATATTGAGACTCAGCATTGATTGCATACTGAATCCAGTCCTCTATGGGTATGGATCTGATCTTTAGCAGCATAAGCATCCTTTTACATTCCAAATTAGCATAGTCAAAAGCCAAAGAAAGAATTAGTTGCTTTCTAACTTCTGGACCTGACACTGCTTTATATATTGCTTTGGTTAATCTCTGTAGAAAGTCAGTATAAGGTTCTTTGAAGCCTTGCCTGATTTTAGTATATGGCTCAATATCTTGTCCTTGGTCTATAATCTTTTCCCAAGCATTCAAAGAAGCAGTTTGGCATAGCAACAATGTATGTTCATCAAAAATAATCTGAACTTTTACATCAGTAAATGAACCTTTACCAAGGATTTGTTCTTGAGAGACGTTAAAACCTCTAGTACTTCTAGTATGTCCTTGTTGTTGAATGGCCCCAGCCTCTTTTCTCAGCCAATTTCTTCATTATAAATGTTGGGTATAGTCTAATACAGCAGCTGTTAACTGCATCCAAATATTATGAGTTATTTGTGGTTGACCATGAATTTAATATTTGTTTTACATATATAGAATAGATTTCATGGATAATAAGGCTTCCTTGATGTCCTTTATATCTCTCATATTGACTCATAATTATCCTCCATGAATTCTGGAAGTTTGCTATATGTGTTCTTTTTCTGAATGGTAACTGGATATATCATATGAGAGGATAAGGGAATATCTTTCATGTTCACTACTTTTGGCAAATTATCCCCATCTCCATAAGATCTCAGTGATATTTGTCCTGAATTGTTCTGAGATGACAATGCCTTAATATCCTTCTCAATTATTGTAACACAGTCCTCCCATTGTTAAAAATTAGAAATGATTATTTTTTTCTAGGGTCTGAATCTCTTGAATAGCCAATTTTTCTAATGATTCCATGGAATTAATAAGTTTCTTATTCTCATTAACATAAAGTATACACTTCTCTTATACAGTCTTTGTATTTGTGTCCAAGGAGGAAGATCTATCTGAAAGTTGGTCAATTTTCAGAAAAATTTCAGGAAACTAACTTTGTCTACCAATTTATCATTTGTAATATCCATAGTACACACTTTAGATAGGAATTACTCATTCTTAGACTTCAAGTCTTACATCATGCAAATGAAAATCTCATATTTAGAATAGATATCAGGCCATTTTTGAGATATAAAATATAGAGTCAAGCTAAAAAGTAACAGGACTAAGAGCATAAAGCCCTCAAAAATATAATCATGCAAGAAGTTCTCAATCATAACAGTAAATATGTTTCTAAATTCTTGGGAGGTTGTATTGTCTGCCATTGTAAATATATACAATTACCTCAGACTAGATATAATGGCCAAGTTTGTCCAGCAGATGTCACAGTCATTGCTAAGGGTGGTCAAGGTGAAAGAACTCAAAAGTTAGGCTTTCTATGAAAATAACTTTACAAGAGGCAATTTCTCAGAAAATCAGAACAATTTAGTGCAAGTACACATTAAAGGACATGCTGATATCAGCCTTTTGTGATTGCTGACAGACCCTTGCTCAGTCGAGGGAAAGCCGACGAGGAGGTGTACTCACCAGCCCACAAGTCACTGAGAGAAGTGGAAAACATGCCAAACCAGTTCCAACCTGTTCCACTGGATAGAAAATATCCCCTTTGAAAATAATTGAAGATTGAATTCTAATCTATCTTGGTACCAATAAGCACCAAGACCTAAGCAACATGAGTGGCCCTTGGTCTCTGGTGTGGGCAGGGACAAGGCCTCCAGTAGCTCAAAGCTGAAACTGGAGGGGCAGGCCCACAGAGTTTCTGGCCTGACCTAGCCTCAAGGTCTGGAAAGCGCAAGCTAGGGTGCCATTTGTAATAAGAGGTTTCAGAGTTGGGATGTAAATAGCTTTACAATGTTTAATAGTGCTTGCCAGAATTGGAAAGATGAGGGTGGCTCGGGTTCCTCCTCCATGCTGAAAAGCCCAGTGGGATGGAGTCAGCAATTAAAGCAGTGCTTTATAGCCTAGCATTTTAAAAGCACTTCTGGTTAGAAGATGATTAAGGATACACAATATAACAGATTCAGATAAAGAAAACTTCTAAATGTTTTCTTTATAATTTCTAATAAAATCTATAATAATCAAATTTATAGTCATGTTAGATTTTTAGGTATAAAAATATATATTTTACATGTCTTACAATGACAGTGAAAAAGAATACATAGGCCTAGCAGAGAAAAGAAAAAGGGTAGAGAAAGTTCTTTAAAAGAGTAATAAAAATATAAGACACCTAAAGATGGAATATGTACAAAGATTCTGGATTATGGTTATTATTGTGTTTTATTTTAATTTTTTAACTGTTAATCAGCTAACTGAAGAAAGACATTTGATTGTAAAGGATGCTAAGTTAAGCAAACATATATTTTAAAGGTATCTTGGCTTTGAAATTTAGATTTAAGAATATATTGCTTTGGAAAAGAGGTTCTGCTTTTTTCTTCCACAGAAGATGAGAATCTATGGATTGCTTTCAGGCTAATATGGCTTGATCAAGGAAGACCCCCTGAAGAAAACTCTGGTGGGAAGAGATGGCCACATCAGCTTCAAGGCTGCTAAGATGATCCAGCTTCAGGATCCCCATAAGATTGCCAGTGCCTCTCAGACAGCAGGAAGTAGTAATAGAAAGATACACTTAAATTCCCAGTATATTGTTTACAAATGTTTGTTTTCATTATAAATGGTTAATGGTCATAGTCAATCTCTTTCTAGAGAAAAAAGAGGGATATGATATAGAGATAATTAAAAAGATTTTTGAATCTCCTTTAATCCAAAAAAACAACTGTTAATGTAAAAATATTTTACATTGGTATTGATTTTGGTTTATCAATACAAATTTAAGGTCAATTTTGTTATTCTGTACTCTTAAGATACTATGTTTATATAAACCCTTTAAAATTTTAATGTATAATTAAGAGATACAAATTAATAGTTAATAATTTATAATAATCAAATTTATAGTCATGTTAGTTAGATTTTTAAGTATAACAAGATGTATTTTAATTAGATAGGTAATCTTCAAACCCTTTACAGACCTACAGAATATGGCATTTAAAATATTTTAAGAACATAGACTTTTCTGTACAGTGAGACAGGTCTACTCCTGGCAGTACAAATCTACTTCAAGAGAATGATGGGCATCAAATAAACTCCATATGGAATTTACTTTGTGGCAAAGGTCAGTTATTGGACAACAAACTATTCTTGCCTCAACTGCATGACAGTATGCTGTATAAACTGAACATGTAGGAACCATAGGAAAATGACCTCTGAAGTTTGGTATAACAAGCCAACATGGTCCTTAAGATTCCTGCTTCACAGAGAAAATAGCCAGACATACTCTGGACACAAGGAGAAGTAACTGATAAACTATGCCAGAATGGGGAGAGTAGTCCTTCAACTTTCCTGCTTCACTAAAAGATTGACCAGAGACTCTAGACCTATAGGATGAAGCTGGATGCCTCACTGTGACAAAGGAATTGGTGACTATCCAGGAAGCCAGATATCATCTGTCATTTCTAGATTTTGAAAGTTTCTTTCTATATACTTAGGTGATATTATATCCTTCTGTGGTCTTTGATGTAGTTGAAGATTAGATAGTTTTAAATATAGTTTTCCTTAGTTACTATAAAAGGTATATTAGATATGAAACTTTAGACTCATAATTATAAAATGAAGGATAGATTATTTTCTTTCATTTTGCTAACTACAAATAGACTAGATATTATGACTAATTCTTGCCTGGTAGCTGTTTTGTTATATGTAATTTTGCTATGTTGAAATTTGAATCTTCCTTTTTGATTAGACAGAAAAGGGGAAGTGATATGGGGTATCTTTCTGTATGCTTTGAATATTATTTGTTAATAAAGGGAGTGCTTGGGTCTATGGCAGGGCATCTTAGAAGTAGGTGGGAAATTGAAGCAGAGATAAAGGGGAAGGAGAATGGGGTCAGAAGAAACAACATCTAGTCACTCAAGAAGCTAGATATAAAGAAATAGGTAAGCCATGGGCCATGTGGCAAGACAGATGAATGAAAATGGGCTGAATTAAGATGCAAGAGCTAGCTAGCAATATACCTGAGCCACAGGCTAAGCAGAATGTAATTAATATAAGCTTCTGTGTGTTTCTGTGGGACTGTGAGTCTGCAGGTTTCAACCTTTGGCTGGACAGGCCAAAAACTTATCATTACAACCGCATTCCAGGTGGAGTTGTCATTATGGGGCTCCATTGTCATTTTGAAGACTTCAAAGGTCTCTGATAGAAATGGTCATGGTTCATTGTAGAAAACTTTAACATTTTAAATGTCATATGCAGCAGATCTCAGGGAGGTTAAAAAACCACAATCTATTAAGTATATCTGGAGTACACAATCTTAATTCCCAGTTACTCAGTTCAGACTCAAGCCCAAAATCATGTACAGGAAGCTAGATGAAGCCTATTTCTATAATTAATTAGTAATCTTATGACCATTAATATCACAGCAGAAAGTTAATGTGTGCGTATGTATCAGTTTTCTAAATTTAGAGAGATAATATTTATATGTTAGTGACCATAGAATAGTTTCTTAAATTTGGTTTTCTTCTTTCCCATATCAGGTGGCTCTTCTGACATGATACAGAGAGATTTTGGGTTTTCTTTTAACAAGAGTACTTGGGTTTAGAGAAGGAGAGAACCACATTCCAACTCCAAAGCCAGCTTTGATTTTTAATTGAAATAGGACCATGAAAAGATCATTTGCCTTTTTTGTTTGTAGAGAGCAATAGAAACAAATATTTGGAAAGATTTAGGAAGCTTTATCCTGTTAGAAATGTGCTATACCATTAAGTCAATTTCCCTTTGCTCCTTTGGACATTTTTCTCTGGATGATTTGTCCTTCTTCAGATGTCTCATTTGTCCAGTTGTCAGATTCCTTAGTTGGAAAGAAAAAAACAAAACATTTTCCCTATCCTAACTTTGGGGAGTTCTTTTTTGTCAGGTTATATCCTTGTTAAGACAAAATATTTTTTGACAACACAAGTATTATCTCTTAACTATAAAATATTTTATTTTATTCCTTTTTTACCTGGTCGAATGAAAGGCATGTGTTAGTCTTAGAAGTTAGTTTGAATTGAATTACCAAGCTGGTTTTTTAAATTAATTTATTTTGTTACAAATAAAGTCATATTTTTTATCCATGTATATCCTTGTTCAAACTCCCTTCCCCCTCCCATCCCTTGCAGTCCCTCTCTCTTCCCCACATCACTTTATCTCCTCCCCAGCAAGGACAGGAGGTCCCAAGTTCCCAATGTGGCTTAGCTGTTTAATGAACTATCACCTCTTCTAATCAAGAGGTTTCACCTGTTAAAATCTTATCCTTATCAATCTTGTGGTATGCATAATATTTCTTCTCCTATGGAATCAAGAGCAAAATCTCTTCCCCTGGTTTTCATTGTGAAGTCAACACATCTTTAAAATAAGTAGGCTGCTGCAATTCAACAGTTTTTTCTATTATCCAATGTCTCTCTGTAGCTGTTTTTTGTTTGTTAGTATTTAAAAAATTTAAAGTAATAAGGTACTGTATAATCTATCTCTAGGGACCTTTATTGCCCTTTTCTGTTTATTAAGCATATTATTTAAAGTGAAATTAGATCTTATATAATTTCTATAATCCTACAGCTTGTCCTGTAGGATTGTGTGGTATACCTATAATATGCTTTATGTTTTAATATGCAAAAAGCTGTTTCATTTTACTAGAGATATATGCTGGAGCATTGTCAGTCTTAATTTGCATAGGAATCCTCATAAGGACCACGACTTCTAATAAATGTGTAATTATAGTTTTAACCTTTTCAGAACTTAAAGCAGTTGCTCATTGAAATCCTGAGTGACTTGATAAGTCATGCTTATGATTTTTATCTTCTTTATAGTTATTGTTAACTTATCAGCATTTTAAATACATTTCACTGTTCTTCTTGATAAATACAAAATAAATAAAGAAGGAAAAAATAAAAAATAAAAAAATGATAAATAAAAATTAAAAAAAGAAATTCTGGGTGAATGTCTATGGTATAGTACACATATTTTAATCTTCCAAACTCTGAAAAATGAAACACATCTATTTGCCAAATTTTATTTTGTTGAGTACCTTTTGGGTTACTGTCTTAGTTAGGGTTCTATTGCTGTAATAAAACACCATGAGTAAAAGGCAAATTGGGGAGGAAAGGGTTTATTAGACTTATACTTCATCATTGCTATTAATCAATGAAGGAAATCAGAACAAAGCTCAAACAGATTAGGATCCTGGAGTCAGGAGCAGATGCAGAGGCCAGGGAGGGGCACTTCTTACTGGCTTGCTTCCCATGGCTTGCTTAGCCCACCTTCTTATAGATCCTTCTCCCAGAAGTCATTTAACCTGTAGTTATTTATCTAGTGTCCAGACCCTGAGAAATTCACTCTTTCCATGTTGACAAGTCTATAGATATTGCCACTTTTCTGGTCTTGTTTATGCAGCCATTTATAGGAGAGACTGCTCCACAATCAGCTTCCTGGTATTATGATTCGTACAGTTTTTCTTCCCCCTTCTCTACTACAGTGTTCCCTGAACAGTAGATGAAGAAACTGTGATGTATATATTCTGCAATCTCTTGGTCTCTGTATTATGGCAGTTGTGATTTTCTGTGACAGTCCATTTGTTGTAAAGATAAGCTTATTTTATGATGGATGATAGTTACAGTTCTCTGTGTGTATGAGGACAGGATTAAGAATGTACTAAGAAATTACAGTCTTTTGGTAAAGTGGCAGTCATAGATTCTCTCTTTTATTTTAAATGTTTACTTGGTCAAATAATGACTTATGGATGAGACAGCACTGAAAGCAGAATTGCAAGTGGACATCTTTTATAAGAAAACATGCAAGTAGAGTAGAATTTTATTGTTTGGTTCTGGCTATACAGCTGCCTTACTTGTTTTGACTGGATATATTGCTCTAGCTATACAATTAAAAGATTTTGTTTGTTGTTGTTATTTACAGAGTAAATTTAATAAGAAAACAAAAATCATTATATCAAGGCTGGACCATACTACACAACTCAAGGAAAAGACCCAAGATCTGGTATAAAAATCAGAGACCTACTTGTTTGTACACTCAGGAATCCCATATAAACACTAAACTGGATGCCATATATATACATAGAGGACTTGGTGCATATCTGTGCAGTCCTTGTGCATGCTGCTTCAGTCTCTGTGAGCTCACATGAGCATTTCTCAGTTGATTTAGAGAACTTCGTTTTCCTGGTACTCTACATCCCTCTGGCTCTTACACTCTTTCTGCCTCTTCTTCCATGGGTTCCCTGTGTTCTTAGGGGATTTTTCTCCCTCCCCCCCACCTCTCTCTCCCTCTCTCCCTCTCTCTCTCTCTCTCTCTCTCTCTCTCTCTCTCTCTCTCTGAATAATCTCAGCCTGTGGATCTCTGCATCTGTTCCTATCTGCTCTAAAAAGAAGCATCTCTGATAATGATTGGATAAGGCACTGTTCTGTGAATAAAGGGGAAATATCATTAGGAGTCATTGTTGGTTTTGCATTTGAGATCAGACACACACTACCAGCACCACACTACCGTTTATTCAGGGCACTTGTCAAGTGAGTACAGGGCAGAGAAGCAGAAGAGAAAAGAGAGACTTTCATGTGGCATCTCCTTTTAAGAGAATGGATGGGCACAGATTTACATAGCCACACTTAAGGGCATGCCCTCCATACATATCAAGTTCTGCTGGTGTCATGTTGGCTTTACCATGCCAGGAATTTTTATCTCACCTGATGCCAAGTTGAGATGTTGGACTAGCATGTTTACTACATAGCTGCTACATGCCAGGAATCCTTACAGTCATTTTATTGATACCTTATTTTTCAGACCAATGTTGTGTAGTCGGAAATAGCTGTCTCACCAGAAACTTTCAAATACACAGCAGCCTCTTCTGAAGTAATTGGCTCAGTCTTAATATTACTTATAAATGATCAGCCAGGAACTAAGCAATATTGGGACAGT